>FIZR01029618.1:0-67197 GCA_900060175.1 Ferrisia virgata
GTGAGTTTTAAAAAATATATTTCATTTTTTGTGATTGATAAGCGATAAGTTTCAGAAGATGGTCACTGTGCCGCGCACTCTATGGTTGCGGGCCTGGAAACTACATTTGTATCACTCTATATGTTATTAATGCTCAAAAGGTATTACTTACTCCCATTTACCAGTACTTCGCATCGAGCTTACGAAAGTAGGGGAAGTTTGTTATCAGTACTGATAGATTGAGAGGAGAGGGAAAAAAAAGAAAGGAAACCTCACCATTTTAGGACACCATATCATATCTGCTGTAAGTTGATCGTCGGTAATCGCCGGATTTTCTTCGATAATATGCGATGATATGAGAGAAAGATCAAGCCCAAAATAGTCCCAAAAGGTTACAAATTATTTCAACTTCTATCGAAACAGCTTACTTTCGTTTTTTGGATGCGAAGCGAGGAAGAAATTTTGAAAAAAATGGACTCTTTTTAACGATCAAAAAGTTAATTTTCAGTAGTTTAAAAAAAAAAAATAGTATGTATGTAAAAATTGTTTAAGTTTCTCGACCCCAAAGAGGGGTTTAGATCCACTTTCCCTGTTGGCTATGTTCTGTATTTTATTTATACATTCGCTGCAGTCTAGAAATATTAAAAGAAAGTTGAATGCTCAAAATGTTGAAAAAGTGAGAAACAAAAAATGTGGCAGTGCTACAAACATTGCGAACAGAGAATTGCGTTACATTATTTTTCTAGAATTTTTCAACAATGTATGAGGCCTCATTCAGTCATTCATCAAATCTTTGATTCAAGTTCGTCACACTGATGTCTGGGATATTTGAGTAGACAATGGACTATTATTTTTCCAATATAATGAGATGGTATTATGCTAATGCTTAATTTGTAAGGTTTTTGAAAAATTTTGAGAAAACTACTTTGTTGGTTTAACTTTTCATTTTATAGTTGGTCGGATAAATGTAGCCAAAATAGCTAAATCGATCGCCAAACTTTGAGTACCTACTTAAGATTTGACTATTATAAGGGGAGGCCGATCTATAATACATAAGCAGATTTTGTGAGAGGGATTTATCAAATTAATCATAAAATTAATTTCAATCTTTTAATACAATAATGTGGATACATGTTGTTTTAAGCCTGCAAATGGTCCTACCATGGCTGGTTGTTTCACAACGCTATCTACAGGAAATATTATGTACTGACTAATGAAGCTCGTGTTAGATTTTGTTTAAAAATGTTCTCTGGTGAAGAAAGATTGAACTAATTTAGTACTCTAAACACTGAAGATATAAAGATAGAGTGCACTAATGGTTACTAGTAGCTCATAATCTCAACACATAGATGGCGATACTGTTCTTCATTTGATGATTACAGTAGTCCACTGTTAAGGTAGTTTAGTTCTCTTTAGTAATATTACAATTTATCAACACTCGAAACAGAACATTTTTTTTGCAATTTTTTTTTCGAACGGGGTTTTTCGCAATCAATTTGAAAAATTGGTTTTCAGTTTGGAAGTACGGAATTAATTTTTCGGCCAACGTGACCTTGAAAAAAGTAAATTAAAATACGACTTGTGCGGCGCAGCGCGGCGCAATTAGCGACTGGATAATTCAACTGCGAAGGTATATTGCGCTGTAAAATTTCCTTTCATGTTATTTGGGCGATAGAAGGCCGCGCCAATATTAACAGGGCCGTGATTCTTTTATATATGCACTCTATTTTAAAATCATTCGTATTAAAACTTTAATGCACCGTGTCTAGTTTAGCGGAAACGGCGAGAGGGGGAGAGTACCTACTCGTGTACGTATACTGTACAGGTCTACATACGGACGAACACGCTGTAAAGTCAATTTTCTTTTTAGAGACCAACTACGAGAAATAATAAAGGCAGAGAAGTAATTTGGTTCAGATTCTGATCTCTGTTGTCTCTCTTTATATTGAAGCGCCCATCGATGGCGTGTATTTCAAAAGGTATATATTAAAATCGAGCAATCCTTGAAGAGCACAGCGTGTATTTTAATTCAACGCTATACAATGGCTATGACGACGATGTAACGATGACGATGATGATGATGATGATGATGGTGATGATGGTAGATGGCGATGGTACTAGGTTGACAATGTATATACATAATACGTGTACGCTTGGTATACCATCATTAAGCGCCAGACTCTTAGATGGTAATTTCCTTGTGAGCGTAATATGCATTTAAATCTTATATATGATAATTTTTTTTTACCTATGCTAAATGGTTTACCATTGAAAAGATTTGAATTGTCGAGTGAAAGTGTAACTTGTCTGTATGATTTGCGTGTTAAAATAATCTGCATTAATGTCCAATAGCTGCGCGGCAATTGACGCGTGCTGCTGGAACCTTGATTACATAGACTTTTAGAAGATGTTGTAATCGGAAGTGATATAAGTTCGAAGTATAAGAAAATAATATTTCGCTGGAAAATACCTGATGTCCGCTGTTGCAGTTTTATTCAGTTCAAAACTACCTGCAACATTATGTTATCCTCCACTTACAATGGGTAGGCGAAAATATCGTCTTTGATTTGGAAGCTGATTAAACCAGTTGAATGCTACTTTGCAATATGCAAGATGACAAAATTTTCGGTCAAAAAGGGCCTATGAGCTGAACTTGAAACAGGAGCTGAATTCTTCGATGCTGGAAGCTGTAGCACTTATTTCGAAAAGACTAAGAGTGGATTGAGACACACCATTCATTAAAACATTTAAAACTATGATCTCAAAACTGCATTCGAGTTTTTACCAAGGAGAGAGAGGTAGATGTCAGTTAGTGATCGCAAGGATATCGATGTTACCGATATTATATCGAAAGTATCGATAAGTTGGAAAAATATCAATATTTGTAGTACCATGTTGCTGCAAACGTTACTCCAGGGTCTTCAGTAAGTAGTGAATGTGACTGTTTAGCTGCAGAGTATACCATTAATTAGATTTACCAGAAATGACTTCAAAAAATAATACATACCTGAATCGAAATTTTGCAATAAATATTAGTTTTTGGTGATGAATATTGATTTTTAGCAAGGCATTGTAATCTCCAACTGGGCTCCGATCACATAATTGCTTTTTTATGAAGCGGAGCCTCAGCAACGAGGCTCTAGAACCTGTTCTATTTGTCATCTATCACAAGCTGTACGATCCGAAACTATCGGAGTCTGCAATTCCCAAAAGAATAGAACTGGAGCGTCGCTCCGGAGCTTTAGTGCTAAAGTTTCGCTCATAAGAAAACGAAGGCGTGGTCAGAGCCCAAAATTCGGCTCCAATGTTTTGATTTTTGGTTATTAATTGAAGTTTGTTTACAGTAACAATTGAATTTTTTTAAACCATAAATCGTGATTAGCCTGATTTATGAAAACCAGGCTATTACAGTCTATCGACGAATGGCGGATGAGGAAGGGGGGATCTCCACAAAATCTGTTTTGGGGACCTAGAAGACCATTTAGGCGATTTCTAGCCATGTCAGATATTTATTTTTATTTTTATTCCCTCCCTCCCAAACATTAAAATTATTTCCTCTGCTTGATACCAACCAAAATCACTCCAATTCAGCCAATCCCCTCAGTTTGGCGGCAGATTGTGGGGATGAACATGGGTCAAAATTCAGTTATGCTCCCATTTGAAGGAGGATGTGCTGAGGGGTCAAAAACTGTCCCTTTTCAAACCAATTGAAAAAGAATTAAAAGATGTATAACATATTCAAAAGTCAATCTCCTTAGTCAATTAAGAGAAGAGATATGGGGGGGGGGGTTCCCCTTTTTGACCCTGAAAAAGGGCTGCCTCTCCCTTATCTTCCCATCAAATTGAGCTAGGAATTTGAAATTTGGTAAGTACATTCAGTTGGAGCCCTAGATCTGCCTTTTGGGGGTTACTGACTTTTCAGCTCCATTGCACACCCTCACAGCCCCAGAAATGTGTTTTTTGGCCAGGTTTACCCATTTTTTGAATTTTTTGAGTTTTTTCCTAGCATAACTCTCCTCCAAATTGAGCTAGAAACTTGAAATTAGGCATGTACATGTAGTGGGGATGCAGATGTGCCTTTTATTATGGGTCTCGACTTATCAGACTCATCTCACCTCCTCACTACCCCAAAAAGGTGAGTTTTCAATCGTTTTTTCTTATTTTTCGAATTTGTTCCTACTACAACTCCACTCCTAATTGAGTCAGGAACTTGAAATTAGCTGTTTATATATGTGGCTTTTGGGCGATTCAACTTTTCAGCCCCATCGTACGCCTCACATCCTTAAATATGTCGTTTTTGTGGTAGATTTTTCTAATTTTTAGAGTTTGTTCCTTGCATAACTCCCCTCCAATTTGGGCTAGTTAGTCGAAAATGAAGTTATATTTGGGGCTATGAGGAAATGCAATGAGACTGAAAATGTCGGGAGATCTTAAAATGGCACTTGTAGGATCCCCATTAAATGCACATACCAGATTTCAACTTCCAGCTCAACTTAGAGGAGAGTTGTGCGAGGAACAAACTCAAAACATACGAAAACCCGCCCAAAAAGCTACATTATGTGACTGTAAGGGGGCGCAGTGGGTCTGCAAAAGGCACATGTAGAGTCCCTGTTAAATGCACATACCAAACTTTTGCTTCCTAACTATGTTTGAAGGAGAGTTGAGAAAGGAACAGCCCTTTTTTAAAGTCAAAAACGGGAAAAACTCCCATATCTTTCCCCCTAATCGACCTACGAGGTTGATTTTTGGATATGTTAAACAACTTTGGATTCTCTACCGATTGACTCAAAAAAGGAACAATTTTTGTGTTTTCGGCCCCTCAGCACCTCCTCCCCCAAATTGAGGCACAGCTGAATTTTGAACCAAGTTCATCCCCACTCATATATATCTAATCCGCCGCCAAAGTGAGCCCATTGACCAAATTGGAGCGATTTTGGTTGGTATCGGGTGGAGTAAATTATTTCAATGTTCGGTGGAAAAAATGATTATCTGACATGGCTAAAAATCGTCTTAATGGTCTTCTGGGACCCCAAAATGGATTTTGTTGATCCCTCACCCCCTCCCCCATCCGCCATTGGTCGATAAACTGTAATGGCCTGGTTTTCATTGACAATATGGCATGGAAAATCAGGCTAAAAATAAAAATAAATATCTGACGTGGTCAAAAATGTTTGTAATGGTCTTTCAGCGCTCCAAAACAAATTTTTGTTGGTATTCTCGCCCTCATCCGCCATAGGTCGTTAAACCATAGCAGCCTCGTTTTCATCGACAATATGAGATTGAAAATATGACTAAAAATTTGAATCGAAACTTTTTATCTAATTCCTTATGATAATTGCATAAATTAAACTAAACTGTATAATGGACTTGCCTACCCTGAAAGTTACTCAGAGTTACCTCAGAACCCTTTCAAAAGCAACAATGCGTGGAAAGAAATTAGGCTGAGGGTGTTCAGTACTCCGGTAGTACCAAAAGCAAAGATGCTGAAGATCCATGAGAAAAGCATCGCAAGTGATTCTGAGAAGCAGAATCAAATCTGAGACTCTAACACTGGGCAATCATGAAAATAATCAAAGTACTACAGAAAAAAGGGTAGAAAACATGTCGAAAGGATTGAGGAAACAAGGTCGACCAAATTGAGTCCTGCAACACACATCATTTGGAAAAGAAAGCATTGGAAGACTGATGCAAAAACGTATCAATATTTCAGACTCTTCGTCAGTAAAGTACATCCCATTCTTAGCAGACGAAACCAACTAGTGGAGCACAGAGATTGATACGAAGATGAAGATGATGAAAAATCATTTTCCAGTGTCCAAGCTGTAAAGGAGACCTTCCACGATAAACGTTTTTTTTTTTTTTTTTTGCAAAAGTTGGAGCCGAGGGTTCGAATACTCTTGCCTTGAAATACTACCACTCGTTTTCCAGTTTCATGCTCAGTGCAACTGGACAGTGAACACCTACATCGTCAAAGTCTCAAAAAAAAAAAAAAAAAAAAAACTGTAAAATGAAAATTACGTTACCTACGATCTCTCAAACGCGTCTTTTATCTTTTCTAGTTCGAAATCCAGTTTCTGATTCTGTCTTGCTCATTGTACCCATTCGAAGAGTATCAACGAACGATGAACAAGGAGAGAGATCAAGTATGCGAGAAAGAGAGTAACAAAGACAGACAGGTATCTGTCTGCATTTAGTACCGAAGTATGTTTGTAGGCAGCGGGATAATCGCTCGCGCCCGACTCCGGTGCATAAGATTTTACTGTACAAAAACCACTTCCCCTCTACCTCCCCCGCAACTAACCAACCAGACGTACTATCTATTTAGATAGCTCGAAGCATTATAAAATAGTATTCGGTTGACCAGCGAATAAACATGATATGGTGGGAGGTAATATTATCGCGTTATCCGCTATTTTCGATTTTAAATCGTCGATTTTCATAGTTTTCCATTCGGGGTGAAACGCTTTTTTTTATTTATTTTTTTTTTTATTCAATTCGCGAACTCTCAAATGTGTTCAGTGTAGTAGCCCTTTGCGAGGGTATCGAGCGATAGGGGCGTGCGGCGCGTGTTCGTCTGTACGGTACGGTTACGGTATCGCGACGTCGTATTGCTGCGGGCTACCCGAGCCCACAGGTGGATGAGAAAATAAAACTGGATTCGCACCTTAGATTGGAGATTTCGTCGGCTGCAGCACCACTTTTACAGAACACGTGGAATCAAAATATACTTACCATAAGCTCTATATCATTGTAGTACGTACCTAATGAGATCGTCTTGTATAGAATTTCGTTTTTTTTTTTTTTTTTTTTTTTTTTTTTTTTTTTTTCATTTTTGGCCGGTAGTGTATCGTACACTTTTTCAATAGTTTTCGTGAATAGAGAATTATAAGGTAAACTAGTTGGCTACTGTTGGGATATTTATGGTGGTTTTTCTTTTCGTCGATGGTTATTTTAAAATTTCATCATATTTATGAAAATAATTTGATACTCTACCCTCGTGGTATTCGTTGTTGAAACATTGATGGAATCTTTTAGACCAAAGGTGCTGCATTTCTTTTCGTGATTTTCAATTTTCATCGTAAGAAATATTATTCGACATTCTCGCGTGTTTCAATTCATTTTTTATTTAAATTTACTTCGATACATTTGAAGAAATTTTGCACTAGATAAAACTAGAATACCTTGGAAGTACGTTTTCCTCGAGATAATCATGGTCTTTTAATTTTTTCAAAACTTATTTACAATGTAGCTGCAACCAAAGTTTAATCCAAACTTAATTATAATACTAGACGCGTTTCCCATTGACGACGAATGCTCATTAAAATATATTTTATGTATGGTGATTACAGACATTATAGGCTTTAGAAACTTGAAAAAAAAAAAAAAAATACATAACTGGATTTGAAAATGTCTAGAAAATGTTTTAAATTTGACGACGAAGCGAACGAATTACCGTGCACTTGGGCACAGTTAATATTCTCTCATCGAAGGCCCATCTTGTAGCTATATAGATGCAGACCACGATCAAAACATAATCTTATTTTTTATGGCATCTGCGAAGTTTATACGATCGTTTAAATATTATATTAATATACTGTTATTAGGACGATTAAGTATATATCTACCTGTTTTAAGCGAAGGTTTCAGCTTCCAGGTGAAGCTCGCTTAAAAGATTTACGAGTTTGGTTTTAATTAATCAAAACTGCTGGCCAACTAATTTCGCGGATTTATCGCCAAGTACGCGAGATTTTGTAACTAGCGAACTAGTTTAAAAGGTACTTGCGAAAATATGACCGGCCAACGGGTACTGGGTTACTTTCTGATAAAGAGTGAAAAAAAAACCCATGGAACTAGTTAGATTGTATAGTGGACCAATTTGACGCTTAGAACGCTTAGAGCTCAAATTGCAGGTGTTTGGTTGAAGGGCAAAGGGGTGTATTTTATGGGATGCAGTTTTACCTGCTTTGCTTCGTTGCCTTATCAACGTGTCAACTGGATTTGAAAGTCATGAAAGTTGCAAAAATACTCTTGTCGTGAAATTTTTACGTTTTTTTTTTTTTTTTTTCAAATCAAAATATGATGAAAATCAGAAAGTAAGATTAGGTAGAGTAGAGGAAGGTCGTGGCCAAGCATTTGAAAAGGAAATGAAATTTTTTTGAATAAATTAAATAGAAGGCACGTGCCTATTTGGAATTAAACAGTTGAAAATTAATTCGTAAACATATTTTTCAAGTTTGTTCATTTACCTTGATCTTTTTTCCAACGATGTTTGCTCGTTTAGTAGTTTTTATACACGATTCAATGCAATTTTATTTTTCAAAATTTAACGATACTTTGATATGTACGATATTAAAGGTGAAGGTTTCAGATCAATTGACTCGTCCATTTTTGAGCTCATAATATCGATCCTTAAAATTTTAAATAGAAAAAAACATTGGAGTGCTTGCTTCCTTGGCTTGATTTTTCGTTGAAACCTCCAAAATTCAAACTATGACTATTACTAAATCTACATGACAAATTTCAATCGTCTTGTTTAATTTGAAAGGGTGATATTTGCATGAAACAAATTCAAAAATCGACAAAAATCACCTAAAACGTTATTTTTTTTTCCTAAACCAATGCTATGAGAGGTGGTCGCGGTGATGAAAAGTTTAAACCACCAAAAGACACATTTGGGGCCTCTACTAAAACCCACCTACTTTAATGTGAAGGGAAGATATGGATGACATAGTGATTTTTCAAGTTTCAAAAGGGAAAAAATTCCAGATTTACTTTCCTAATTGACGTAGGAACCAAATTTTTGGTCATGTTATACAACTTTCGACAGCCTATTGATTGGTTTGAAAAGCAACAATTTTTTCCATTTCAGCCCGTCAGCACCCTCTGCCTAAAGTTTTAACACAGCTAAATTATGACTCAATGCCATCCCCAATCAAAAATATTGAATCGGCTACCAAATTAAGCCTACTGTCCAAATTTAATCGATTTCGGTCGGTATCGAGCCGAATAAATGATTTTTGGTTGTGAAGGCGAAGAAAAAAAGCATCGTTTTGGGATGCTTTTTCAGCCTGATTTTCGTGACATATTACAATCATGAGAATTGAAAAAAAGCATTGCAGGTAGGAATGGTTCAATGGGGCTAAAAAGTTAAAAACCCCAAAAGGTACATCTAGGGTCCTTACTGACTGTACATGCCTAATTTCAACTTCGTAGCCCAATTTGGAGGGGAGTTATGCGAGGAACAAACTCAAAAAAACTCAAAAAATGGGAAAACTTGACAAAAAAACTGCACATTTGAGGCTGTGAAGAGTTGGAATGGGGCTGAAAAGTCGAGACCCCCAAAAAGCACATTCAGGGCTCTTACTTAATGTACGTACCTAATTTCAAGTTCCTAGCTCAATTTGGAGGGGAGTTATGCGTGGAAAAAAACTCAAAAAATTAGAAAAAATTATCAAAAAACCACATTTTTGGGGCTGTGAGGGTGTGCAATGGAGTTGAAAAGTCAGTAACCCCCAAAGGGCATATCTAGGGCCCCAACTGAATGTACTAACCAAATTTCAAATTCCTAGCTCGATTTGGTGCGAAGATAAGGGAGAAACAGCTTTTTTTCAAGCTCTAAAAGGGGAAACCCCCCTCCCCCGCATCTCTTCTCTTAATTGACTTAGTAGGCTGACTTTTGGATATGTTATCCAACTTTTGATTCTCTATCAATTGGCTTAAAAAGAGAACTGAAAAGTTAGGACTCCCGAAAGGCACACGTAGGGCCCCTACTGAATGCACATAACAAATTTCAACCATTTAGCTCAATTTGGAGGGGATGTAGAAAAGGAACAGCCCTTTCTTCAAGGTCAAACCAGAGAATAACCATCATATCTTACCTCCTAACTGGCCTACGAGGCAGATTTTTGGTCAAGTTGTGCAACTTTGAATTCTCTGTCGATTGGTTCAAAAAAAAAAAGCAATTCTTGCGGTTTTGACCCCTCAACACCAGCTGCCCACAAATTTTGGCATAGCTGAATTTTAACCCAAGGTCATTCCGACTCATATATATCTGATCCACCGCCAAACTGAGCCTATTGACTAAATTATAGTGATTTTGGTTCGGGTCAAATAAATGATTTTTGGTTTTGAAAGAAAAAAAGAAAAAAATGGAAAGGCATCACTTTAGCGATGCTTTTTTCCTAATCAGTGGTAGGGGTAGGAGAGTGCCACGAGGCTAAACCGTCGACACAACCAAAATGTGCGTACATCTAGAACCTATACTAAATCAATATACCAAATTTCAACTTCCTAGCTCAATTTATAAGGGACCCCCAAAACGCACATCTACGGACCCCGCTAAGTCTTCGTAACTAATCCCAATTTCTTAGCTAAATTTTCAGGTGTGATAGGGGAGGATCGACTCATTTTCAAGCTCAAAAAAGGTAAAACTCCCTAATCTTCTTGACCTAATTGACCTAGGAGGCTGAATTTTGGATGTGCGTTACAACTTTGGATTCTCTATCGATTGGTTCAACAAAGAAAAAAAACAATTTTTACGGTTTTGGACCCTCAGCACCCCCTCCCCCAAATTTGGGCATAACTGAATTTTGATCTTAGGTCATCCCCACTCATATATATCTAATCTGTCGCCCAAAATAAGCCTATTGACTGACTGATAGTGGATTTGGTCGGTATCAAGCGGAGTAAATGACTTTAATGCTGAGAGTACGAGGAGGAATAAAAATAAAAATAAAAATGAATATCTTATTGATCTAGGACTCCGAAACGGATTTTATTGATATCCCTCCCCCTCCTCCCGCTGTTACAGCTTGGCTTTTTCATTGATAATTTGACATGGAAAATCAGGCGTAAAACGTAAGAAAAATAAATACCTGGCATCGTCCAAAAATGGTTTTGGGCTCTAAAATTGATTTATTTCACACTCCCCGCCTTCCATTCGTCGTAGGTCGATGGTCCACAATAGTCTGACTTTCATTTACAATATGGCACCGAAATTTAGGTGAAAAATATCAGTAACTCGGTAAGTACTTGAAAAAAATTCCTAAATCAAACGTATAAAACCATTCTCTTAGCAACACGCATATTTATTTACAATACGTATTAACACAATCCAGACAACTTTTCACGAGTACTTGTCAAATCACCTTATATAATTGCCGAAAGTAAAATAAATAGAAAAAGAAAAAAAAAAACTGCACTTTACTCGACCCTGGCAACAATGTGAGTAATTTGTATAATTAGAATAAATGAGTACCTTTTTTTTTTTTTTTTGCGGAAGTATTTTGCAAATATCTCTCTATATACATATACGATGAGAGCCGGGTAGCTAATTTATTTAAATAATTTTCGTCGCGTACTTGACAGAATGCCAACTTTTTTACCTTTGTTCTCATACACGAAGACACGCCGGCTAACACCACCATTTTCGTATTTTTTTGTTATCTTTCTGCTCGGATCATACGACGAAAAAAAAATACATTTCAGGCTCAACGATCGCCCTGCAAGACGTACAACGATATCGCATATATCCCCCCGTATTACGTATCTAAAACTGCTCCAAAATGTTGGTGGATTTTGAACGTTTAGCTCACGGTTGGAGAACCTAACTGCGAAGCGGAAATAAAACCCATTGAATTCGATTGTACGTATGTAATTTGGAAGAAATATATTATAACCACTCGACGAAGGAGGCAACGCGAATTGTGTTATATGGTACAATGGATAATGGAGAGCTGGAGACTTGCGATAGTCCTCGAAATTCGGTAAGCGGTAGCCAAAAAGGAGGTGGCAATGGTGCGGACGTTTTAGACGACGTGATAATTTCGTCGACCAATAAACGTAAATTTATGGACTCTCCTAATGCGGATGACGTAGACGTGGGCGCCTTATCACCAAGAAAGTTGCAAATTGCTCATCATCACAATAATAACGACGTTTCGTTCGTGCTCATCCATCAGGATAATCAGGCGATAAACGAAGATTTGCAGAGTAATAACGACGAGGTATTTGTAAAATTATTTTCAAATGACTTTGTAAAATAATTAACAGTTGGCTGTGTAAGTTGTTTAAAAGCCAGCTTTGCTCGTATATGTACATAGTTTTTTATCTCACGTATAGCAAATTAGTATATATACACCTTTACGTAGGCTGAGCGGGTATACGGGGTACCATCGTTGCTGATGAGTAAATTGAATCGTATAATACAGCGTGAGCTATACACATTATATCTATCTATACAGGTAGGTATGTATAAGTTTACCAAAAAAGATACGTGGCAATGGTGTGTGCCCATATAATACTCCTCGAGTTCATTTGGTATTCCAGCGAAATAGCTAATATCTAAAAGAGTAATTAACCCGATGGTTGTTAAGTATAATATGGAAACTGTAAGGTGTTATAGTTTCCAATAGAGATAGGTTTGGTATATTCGTATTATATAGCTAATAATTTAGCCGATAAAGATACGGGGCGACTACGAGGACGACGAGGACGATGACGATGACGATGATTCAGCTCGTGTAACTTATATCTAACACATAAATTGAGAATCACTCTGGTAAATGATTTTTCGAAGCACTACTCTTAATAGCGTAGTAAATTCGTTACGGTGGCGTTTACAATACTGTTACAGTGTGGCGCTGGCCCGCAGGCCTTTCGCGCGTTTGTTTGTCCGATACGAAAAAAAAAGAATAGGTACCAGTTTCATAAGCCAAAGATGACAACAAATAAAAGGGAAAACTGTGCTCCGTCGAAATAGGTACTGGCGGGCTAGCGACCTTTATTTCTGTACCCTTTGTCCGCCTCTCTCTCTCTTGCTTCTATACGCTATAGTACAAATAGATATACTATAACATTAGCTATATACGTACGGTGTATATATTATACCAGATAGGTATTGTAAATTAAAAAAAAAAAAAAAAAAAAATCGATTTTTTTTAATTAATCTTCTTCGCCGATAGAACGTATCCTGATTTCAATTTAACCCCGGCGCACACACAGCGCAGTCGTCGGATTAATTATAATTGAAACAATACGAGCGTGGAATTTAGTAGCTGAGATGCGCCTGCAACTGGTAGTGATTGTCGGCCCAAACATGAATCGTTTCAAGAATGTACCCGTAGAAAAAATTTCGTTTGTCTATGAAACTCTATTCAAGTCTCGACAGTCGCCTTCCAGCCCCAGTCACCACTTGCGCAACAGCGCCAACTCTCCAGCGTCGACTGTCGAGCTGGAGTGCCGATTATCATTTTCTCATCGTGTCTGCGCACGTATCGTCGAACTAATCGGTTCGAATTGGTTGTATATTCGGATTGTTGAGCGATTGAGAATTTTTTTTTCTTCAAAAATTTGGAATGCCCGATGATGTGAAACTAACCCATCGATTTGAATTGTGTGAAGAAAAACGAAGCATCGGAGAAGTCCAAGTTGGCAAAACTTTGTGATTTTTTTGGGGCAGTGCTACTTCGGTCTTAAAATTGTATCTGGATAAATGTGGCTAATTTTTACGAGGTTATGTTTTTCAAATTGAAAAATTTCAAAGATTTGAGTTTACTGGCGATAGGATTGACCTTCTTCTTGGCATAGGTATCAATTGAAATATTTACAAAATAAATTTTCGAATATAAAAAATACTAAAAAATACTGCTTACTATTTTTTTTTTTTTTAATATCAGAAAAATGTGGAGCTCCATTATTTGTATGAATGTTAGTGCTCCATGGAATGGTTCAAAATTTTAAACAGTAGGAAGTTGCTTTTCCCTGGAAAGATGTGAGTAAAAATGGTTCACGAAAAATGTTCAATTGAGGGTAGGGAGGAGAGGACTACATTCTAGACAGGAATAGGTGTATTGAAGTGCAACGTCATGATTGATATTTGAAAATAGTACAAGTAAATAACAGTAAGGAGGATGAATTTCAAACAAGAAGAAGTTGCTCTGCTCTAAAACATGTCCTGAACTCGGATTCACGAAAAAGATCTCAGCACAATAAGATGAACAGAGCTGAATCTGAGGAAGGAATATTCTTTAATTTTAGGCCTGATGTTCTATATAACATTGTCAATGGAAGCTGGGCGATTACAATCTATCGACCTGTGGAGAATAGATTTGTAGTCTCACAATACTATTCAGACCATTTTTAGTGATGCCAATTATCAACATTAGAAGCTTTTTTAATAACGCATTCTACAAATGACCGTCAACCATAGACCATCAGAATCTGAACGGTCGAAATCCGAATTATTCAGATTTTGATGGCCTTAACATTGATGGTTAACTGTTCTGGGCTGTTTACATCTAGATTGCCCCCAGTTGTATTATGTTCGACAAAAAAGTTAAATATATGAAAAAAAAAGCTAAGTAATTTTCAAAATTCCTAATACTAGAAAAAAGTCACAAATCTTTTTCAAGTTACATCACTTCTGATAAAATTTGTACTTGTGCTGGAATCGGAAAGTGATAACGTAAAAAATTTGGAAAATTTGCTTAGTATTTTTTTTTAATCAACATTCAAGTTGACGTTCAAGATGTAGGTAGTCTGGATATTGATAGTCAACTGTTGACAGTATGTTTGACGAATTTTCTTAATTTTTTCTGCAAAAACTAAAATCACCTAGTCTGCTCCATATCGATAAAAATCGCTTCAATCAGATTAATATGAGTGGGGATGATTTCGGGTCAAAATACAGTCGTTTTCAAATTTGGATGAGGGGATACTAAGGGGACAAACAACTCAAAAATTGTTCCTTTTCAAGCCGATCGATAGAGAACTTAAAGTTGTATAACGTATTCCAAATTTATCCTCCTTAGGTCAATTAAGAGGGGAGATATAAGGGGTTTTCCAGTTTTTGGTCTTGAAAACAAACCATTCCTTCCCTACTTTGCCTCCAAATTTAGCTAGAAACTTGAAATTTGGCACGTAAATTTAGTATAGGTCTTAGATGTGTCTTTTAAAGATTTCAGCTATTCAGTCTAATGTATACCTATCCTAACCCTCACCACCATTCAAGAATAAAACATCTCAGATTCCTCATTTTTAGCCTGATTTTCTATATCATTTTGTCAATGAAAACCAAACTATTACAGTTTATTGATCAACGACGGATGAAGGAGGGGGTAAGATCAACAAAATCCGTTTTGGGGTCCTAGATGATTTTTAGCCCTGTCAAATATTTATTTTTATTATTTTTTTCCCGAACGTTAAGATCATGTACTCTGCTCGATACCAATCAAAATCGCTTCCATTCGGTGAATCGGCTCAGTTTGGCGACGGGTAAGATATATATTAGTGGGGATGGACTTGGGTCAAAATTCAGTTATGCCCCAATTTGGAGGAGGAGGTGCTGAGAGGTCAAAAACACAAAAATTTCCCCTTTCCAAGCTAATTGATAGAGAATCAAATGTTGTATAGAATATCCAAAAATCAATCTCCTAAATCAATTAGGAGGGGAGATATGGGAGTTTCCCCCCTTTTTGACCCTGAAAAAGGGCTGTTCCTGTGCTATCTCTCCTACAAAGTGTGCTGGGAACTTGAAACTTGGTATGTACATTTAGTTGAGGTCCTAGATGTGCCTTTTGAGGGTTCCGACTTTTTAGCTCCATTACACCTTCTCGCAGCCCCAGAAATGTGGTTCTGTGGTCAGGTTTTATCATTTTTTGAGTTTTTTGAATTTTTTCTTCACATAACTCCCCTCCAAATTGAGCTAGGTACTTGAAATTGGGTGTGTACATTTAGTGGGGCTCTAGATGTGTCCCTTGGGGGTCTAGATTTTTCAGGCGGATTTCACTCTCTCACAGCTCCAAAAAAATGTTTTTTTGATCGGTTTTTCCTATTTTTTAAGTTTCTTCCTCGCCTAACTCCCCTTTAAATTGAGCTAGGAAGTTGAAATTAGATATGTACATTTAGTAAGCGTTTTAAGTGTGCCTTTAGGGGGTCTGGACTTTTTAGCCCCATTTCACCCCTTCACAGTTCCAAAAATGTGGTTTTTTGGTCGTTTTTTTCTTATCTTTTTAGTTTGTTCCACGCATAATTCCCCCCTTCAAATTGAACTAGGAACTTGAAAATAATTATGTACATTTAGTAGAGGGCTCTAGATTGATTTTTGGGAGACTCGACTTTTCAGCCCCATTGCACCGTCTCACAGCTGTAAA
Source organism: Ferrisia virgata (assembly GCA_900060175.1). Lineage (NCBI taxonomy): Eukaryota > Metazoa > Arthropoda > Insecta > Hemiptera > Pseudococcidae > Ferrisia > Ferrisia virgata. Next base: position 16,131 of record FIZR01029618.1, read on the forward strand.
TATGTGGTATTTGGTTGATTTTTTTAATTTTTAGAGTTTTTTCCTTACATCACTCCCCTTCTAATTGGGCTAGGAAGTTGAAATTAGGTATGTCCCGTCTGTAGGGACCATTGACGTGCCTTTCGGGGGTTTCGACTTTTTGGCACCATTGAACCCTTCCTACCTGCAATGCTTTTTTTCAATTCTCATGATTGTAATATGTAACGGAAATCAGGCTGAAATTTTTTTATTTTTATTTCACGAGTGTACAATTCAAATATTATGAAAATCACGCTCAAAATGAGGTAATACATCATTATTAATTTTTCAAGGCAATGCAAAACATGACGGTTGGGAAGGGATAAATTCTAGACAGGAAGAAGTTGACTTTTTGTAGAAACATGTGCTGCGAAATGTTTCAAAATAAATCTCAGTATGATAGAGGAAAGACGGTAGGAGAGATGAAGTGAATTCAAGAAAGGGATGGGCTTTGCTCTTCAAAAAATTAGATAATGCATCATTATTAACATTTGAGAACAATACAACGGCATTATGATTGGAAAGGATAAATTTAGGACGGAAGTAAGTTGATTTTTTATGGAAAGATGTCAAGTAGAATATTTTAGGAAAAAAATCTCAATACACTAGTGTTGCGGAGGACAGGAAAAAGGAGGTTTGACTTTGTCGTGACGAACAAATGTTAAAAGATAATCATTAGGAAGGGATAAACAGGCTGGAAGAAGTTGATTTTTCACCAAAATGTGCGGAGTGGAATGTTTTAGAAAAATATCTCAGCATGATACAGAGAACATAACATTATTATTGATAAGAAAAACAATGCAGGGGCCTGATCCTAAAATTATGAGCCAACAGCTGAAAAAATCTTCCTCTCTGTTTAATTCTATTCGTTTAGTTTTCTGTTACATTCTCAAAAAGCGAAATGTGAAGGGGAGTATTTTTTGTGCGCAAATTTCTTACAATTAATGTACTTTCTTCGTCAAATCTTCTGCAGTATAATGGATACGTAGTTGAGAAGATCAGATTATGCAGACAAATTTTGGGAACAGATATAAACGAGATCTGTTTCTAGGATCTTCTGATTAGCTTTTTTCTTCGTAGAGAAAATTCAATTTTTTTATTCATCATCGAAGGTATAAAATACGACAATTTTTAGTTGATTTTTTTTATTCCTACCGTCACATAACAATACTCCAAACCTGGCGATATCATACGTTAGCTGTTTCTTGTCATTAGGCGAGTGGCAAATTGGTATTAATTTTAAAACCTGGGAAATTTTTTCGCAAAAGGGACGTTCTTCAATGCGTAATTCAAACCCCAGAGTGCCTCTCGATATCTAAAATTACAAAGGCTCGGGGTAGTAAATTCTCCTTCTTCCTTAGGCTTATCTGCTCCCGTCTGTAGGAGGTTGTATGAGCAAAATATCTACACATTGTTTGTTTGATAACTCATCCAGCTCGTCTATAATTTTAAAAACGGTCAGCTACTGTAATCTGATACCGTTCGTAATTGCTAGTTATTTTGGAAACACTTTTAGGTATTCAACAAGATTGTAAATATGAAATAGATAAAACATTAGCATAACATCGTGGGGGTCGTGGTACACCATCAATTCTCTATCAACCAAATCTTCTCAATACATATATATACGAATTGTTTTCCTTAAATCGGTCGTAACCTGCGAATAAGAATCATGACCCGAAGCAAAAAATTCAAACAACTCGAATTATTATCGACACGATGTACGTGTACGATGATCGATAAAAGCATCGATGACAGCGATGATGGTAAAAGAGCAGAAGAAGAAGAAGAAGAAAAAAAACAAGTCCGGAAATGTCATGTATATGCGTCTAGTCCAAGTGAAAATGCTCCAGTTCTTTGGAAGCCGGTCAAATGTACTCTTAGTACTTAGCTGTATAGAAATATAGGTACCGAAATCTTCGGAGACTACATTTATACAGGTATAGGCATCTGCGATACGTATGCAGTGTACATACTTCATACCAGATACGAGAGATCACCAAAATAATGTATAATTGCATTCGTATACCAGGTCAAATACCTCTCGCATTCGTAAATCCATTTCTGCCGCTGGAATAAATACATTTCAAATGGTACATACGATACATATCCAACTTGTCTCTATATCGATTGGAAATTTCTATTTGGTGTTGTACTTTTGGTCTAACATGTCACAGGATTGAAAATACGACGAGTATGTGGAAAAGAGTGACTATTAAGATGGTCGTGTTCAAATGTGTGTAAGTTTGAGGCATGATGCAAGGAATCGTAGTTACAAGAAGGCAATTAATGGCAAACGAGGCTGTACTGAAAAAAATTTCAAACCGGACGACTATTTTATTTGAGGAATGAGAACAGGGGGGGGGGGGAAAAAAATTGGGGGGGGGGGGGGAAATGCCTGCATCGTCGTGGCGTCTTGTTAACAAGAATCGATGCTGAATTTAATTTCGGCATTTAGGCGTGAAATGGACAAGAACGATGTTTGAAATATTTTTGCATGATCTGCTTACACCACGACTATACCTGTCCTTACGTCTTGTACATCTTAGGTACTTGTATTAAACGTTAATTTTTTATTTTTTATTTTTTTCGGTGTATATCGTGCTCGAATTAACACGTCGGTGAAACAAGTACGTAATATATAAAAGTGAGATGAATAGCGAGTAAAACAAGCTCGACTTATAACACCTTTGAAAAAAATTAATTACAAGTGAAATTGGTTTGAATTTTCGGCGGTCATGTAGCTCTAGCTGTAGACCTACAGATACATTCACACGTTCCACGAGTCGCGCGCCAGAGTCTTTCTTTAACCTAAATATTTCTACGTGTATAGCTTTATAGCTTCTTCTGTTTTTTCTTCTTCTTCTTCTTCTTCTTCGGTTTTTTTTTGTCGTGATATTGCGATGAAGAAAAAATATAATTAAAGTAACAACTACATACACGTAATGGTTGCAGTAGTTGTATTAGTCCTATAGCCACAAAATGAACCATACTTCTTCAGGTATACGTATATTATAGATATGTACCTAGCATAACGTATTGGTAAAGGTATACAGAAGGAAGCTAACCTGTTCTTCGAACTGTAGAGAAAGAAAGACGATTTTAAAGAGTATTTGGCCTGTGTACCGTTAAATATATACGTAAAGAAACCCCCTAAGGAAATGTAGGGAATACCTTTTTTTTTTTCACTTCTTTCTCGCTGGAAACGTAGGTAGTAAGCTATACGACTACGAGTCTCGCTCGGCGCGAGTGGTTTCTTTTTATCAAAGCATTTTGTTACTCCTTCGTCTGACCAGTTTGTGTCGTCGTCGTAGTCTGGGCCTAAGCTTTGTAGGTACATTTATACTGCGTATCTGTATAATGCGAGTGAGTACATACATAACTATTCGTTCGAATCGTGATGCTGAATACAGGTTGGAGGTTGCACGGTGCGCGCGCCTTACAACTTTTACCTGAATCGCGAAACCAATTCAGTATTTATTCCGAGAAAAAAGATGTATTTATTATTCTCAGGTGTATACACCAACGACCGACTCGACAGTGTCACGAGATTACATTTTTTTACACCAGCAAGGGATGGCTTGGGATACATTTACGTGAGATGTAGCGTGTACACTGTATAATAAATAATATCTGTATATAGATTGCGGTGTCGAAAGGAGGTGACTCAATTCTTGACACTTGCTTCAGTGTCTGGGACTGCTTGATGAATAAACGAATGGTAGATCCGAAGGATGTACAATACACATTACTACGCAGTAGTACAATGGATCCTACTAGTGAAAAAAAATATAGGCTGTTTATATTATTAGTAGGATAGCAATAGTGGTGATGATGATGATCATCCAAGTACACTTCATATGTACCTAGTTTACCTACACGCCGAAGCTGTAAAATAAATTGTCATAATGTGTGAGAGATAATTGCTGTAACGATTCAATTAGCAAACTAGTCTCGGCTAATATATGTTTTTAAACTGAAGAAAATATATATTCACACCGTCCACGTCCAGTAAGATATATCGACAGAGAGAGAGAGAGAGAGAGAGAGAGAGAGAGAGAGAGAGAGAGAGAGATTTTTTATATTCAATGTTATGAAATGGAAAATTATCAACTTTTAGGAGAAAATTTTCAAAATTTCACCTTTTTTTTCTCTATTGGGATGCAATGTTTAGGGTTTCCGTTCAGTCCATGGAACGGAGAGGGTACTGCTACACATTTCAAAGATTTTTAGTGGAGAGCTCATAATTACTTTTTTGGAAGTTATCCGCAAAAAACTGAAAACAATTGAAAATTTCCAACAAATTTTTTTTATACTTATACCGTCACAGTTTGCCAATAGGCACGTCTAGGACGCCTACAAAATATACATACGAAACTTCAACTTTGTAGCTCAATTTTGGACGAGGGTTATGCGAAGTACCAATTACAAATTCAAAACATAAGAAACCCCCGACAAAAAACCACATTTTTAGGCTGTAGTAGGATGCTATAGGTCTGAAAAGTAGAAACCTGCAAAAAAGACACATGTACGGTTTCTATTAAGTCTACATACTAAATTTCAACTTTTTAGCTTAATTCGGCGATGAGATAGGCGAGAAAGAGTCCTTTTTCAAGGTCGAACAGGGGAAAAATTGTCATATCTTCGCTTCTAATTGACCTAAGAGGCTGACTTTTAAATACGCTACACAACTTTGGATTGTCTATTGATTGATTCAGAAAGGAACATTTTTCTAGATTTTAGCCTCTGAACAACCCCTCGTCCAAATTAGGACACGACTGAAGTTCCCCACTTCAGAATATCAAATGGCACGTCGATAGAAGCCTATTCTCTAAATTTTATCGATTTTGTTCGGTATCACGCTGAGCAAATAATTTTCGATTTCGAAAAAAAAATAAAATAAAAATGGTCGTAATGGTCTTCTAGGATCCCGAAACGGATTTTGTTGATGCTCCCCCTTCTAAACCGCCGCGTAGATCGTTAAGGCTGTACTAGCTTGATTTTCATTCAAAATATGACGTAGAAAATCGAGCTAAAAATGATAGAAAAAAGATGGTCGCAAGTGGATGAAAAAAATGAAAAAAATTTAACGCGTTGTAAAGGCAAGAAAAAGTATAAAGCAGATATTCTGAGACAAACCTTGGGTAATAAAATTCAACAACGATTTCCACCAAACCTGAGGAACTTAATATAAACATTTGTCGAAAAATATTTTACTTCATTACACAATATTATCATCGTCGACCCGACGAATGATCCAAAGGTACGGTATACTTATGCAAAATACGTATAACAGACGTGATACATACAGCGAATGTAATTTAAAAAATTAATTCTATTGTCGACGAATTGCGTGTTTCTCCTCTTTTCTTTCTCTCTCGTGGCGTGTATCTCGAGTCGACGATTTTTTTTCAACGAAATACCGCATAATACTTGCGAATAGCAACTTATACATACCATTTTATCTGGCGCTAATGTATACGATTTAAAACGCGACCAAATTAAAGGTAAAAATACCCTCGGGTAAATGCTTTTATAGCATATACATATATATATATATATATACACCGTACGGTAGAAAGCTTTCTTTTTTTTTTTTTTTTTTCAGCAAAGGTATATATTTATAGTACACGAACGTTTCTAACCATCATTCATAACTGCGTCGGGTATGGTAGTAATTTTTCATCCAAAAAACCCCGGCAAGGAGACAGGAATAACTCATTCGCGAAATTCATACTTCTATACCGAACCCATCTACGGTACACCTTTTCCTTATTCACGTATTACAATGTCGTCATCGTCGCACCCCTTCGATTGTTTTCCGTTTTCTTATACTTATGGTACAGTTACTTTGTTGAACAACTTCGTTGTTGCTTTGCTATTTCGCAATTCACAATTCGCCTTTACTAATACACGAAAACGTACACACGTAACCAACTCGTTTATTAGTTAGAAAATTAGCGTAATTCATCGTCGATTCATCCATCTAGCTTTTCTTCAGCTTACCACCACCGTTAACTCTCAACTTTATACACGTTCGTTACGCAATTAACGTTTTAACACAACTCAACGTGGAAAGAGAACTGCAGAAAGGGGCCTACAAAGGTCGACGACGACATACAACACACACGTACACTACCTCCATAGTAACCAAACGTGTAACGTAAAGCAAACGGCGAGTAAATTTTGTACCAAGTATCAAGAAGGCTGTATGGGTAGAAATGGCCACGTAGCTGTAGTACGTACAATACATACACCATAGGTAATAACCACCCCACAAAACACCTTTGAAAAAGGCCTCTATATATGTATATACATGTAAAAGCTCGGTTTGCAGCACAAATTATCTAAAACGTGATGCGTGATGTGTTGTAAGAAGAAGAGAGACGAATAGCTTTGTTACGTAATTAACGTTTTACGTTGGTCGAATTTTTGGGTCATTTAACCTACTCGCAAAGTGTTTTCCTTTTTCTCTCATTCCTCGGCCGTACATCTTGTTCCTCTGCGATCCTTCTACGATTACTATTGTCTCTTCGAAGCATACCAAGCTCTGACCACATGTCGTCGTTCTTGTTTGCAATACGGTCGAAAATGTTATTCTTGATTCTTAGCGATGGTGAAATTTTCACCCTAAACGAATTGGTCTACCGGACAAATGAACGGATGGGTTTGTTTGGGTTTCGATTTAGGTTGCGGTAACGATGGTCATTTTCAAGTTGAATATTCGTATACGTGTACACACTGCGAGTACCTACGGTACAGATCACCAAAACCACACTAGCGTTCGAGTCAATTTTAACAAATTGCAGTGGGTAAGATATCAATTCGAACCTCAGGACACATTTTAATTTTTTCTACAATGTGAATATAAATCGACAAGCGAATAAGAATAGACCTTGGCCATATAACGTTATAAACGTTTACACCATGAGATAATTTTAGCTAAATTCGCTGATAAAGGGACAATTGGAGATGGATAGAAATTCGAGGTCTTTTTAGCCAGATTTTCCATGTCATATTGTCAATGAAAATCAGGTTACTAGGGTCCATCGAAAAACGCCAGATGAGGGGAAAATATCAACAAAATCCGTTTCCATCATGAGATAATTTTAGCTAAATTCGCTGATAAATGGACTATTAGGGATGGATAGAAATTCGAAGTCTTTTTAGCCAGATTTTCCATGTCGTATTGTCAATGAAAATCAGTTTATTAGGGTCCATCGAAAAACACCGGATGAGGGGGAAATATCAACAAAATCCGTTTCGGGGTTCTACAAGATCAATAAAAACATTTTCGGCCAGATCAGATATTTATTTTAATTTTTAAACAAATATTTTACCTTCCAAACTGAAAATTATTTGCTCAGCTTGATCCTGGGTCAAAATTAGTCAAATTTGGGCACTAAGCTTGAATTGACGACAGGTTTGATATTTTTGACTGGGGATGACCCAAGGTCAAAATTCGGTCATGCTTAAATTTTATGGGAGAGGATGCTGAGAGGCAAAAATCGCAAAAATTATTCCTTTTTATACCAATCGATGGAGAATCAAAAGTTGTATAACGTATCTACAAAATCAACCTCCTAGGTCAATTAGAAGAGAATATATCTGGGCTTTTATCCCTTCTGGCCTTGAAAAAAGGGCTTTTTCTCCCATATCTCGCCTCTAAATTAAGTTGGTAAATTGAAATTAGGTGTGTAGACTTTGTATATTTCATACATGTGCCTTTTAGAGGATTCGACTTATCAGCTTCATTGCACCCTGCCCCTCCTCTCGGTCTCAAAAATGCGGTTTTTCTTATTTTTCGAATTTGTTCCTCGCATAACTCTCTTCCAACTTTATCTAGAGGATTAAAATTTAAAATACAGATTTGATATAGGTCTTACAGATGTGCCTTTGTGAGATTTCAGCTTTTCACTTCGATATCTACCAACACTCCTATCACTGTTCAAGAAAGAACATCCCAAAGCGCTCCTTTTTTTTTATTCCAAGAACGAAAAAATTGGAAATCTTCTTAATTTATGAGAATCAGGCTCAAAAAGCGGTGTTAATGCAACAAGCAGATTCTTCATAGTCTAAAAATTCAAAATATAATGAAAAATTAAAAAATAAAGAAAGCTTTGAAAAGATCAAACAAAAGCTTATATTTATCTGATTTATACTACATAATTCGTTTTATATAAAAACCGAACACAGAGACAATTTAATGCACATTTTCAAAAACGCGGGGAGGGGGGCTGGGATGAAATACGACCGAAAAGTCGAAACCAGCAAAAGGTACATCTAGAACTTCCACACCAAATCCACATGCAAGGTTTCAACCACTTGGCTCAATTTCGGAGCAACGTTATACTCAGAAAAACCAGTTTTTTGAGGTTATAAGAGCGCGCGGGGAGGATGGAGATGAAAAATCCGAGCTCTCGAAAAGCAGATCTATAAATCTACAAGCCAAATTTCAAACACCAGGCACAATTTAGAGAGATGCTAAGGGACCGGGAACACACTTTTTTCAAGGTCAAAAAGGATGGAACCCACATCCCCCTATCAAATGTTTCTAGTTAACAAAGGAACCTTCCCAGCTTTCCAGCTTCGATTTGAACAAAACTTAGTTTTAAAGAGCAGGTCGAAAAACCCCCGGAACCTAATTTTTAGATTTTTGAAAATTTGTACCCACTACGCAACTGAAAAATGCATCGAAAATTGAATATTTGGCAGAACACGATCTTTTGCAGTTATAATGGAGAAAATCAGGTTACCAACTAATATTTACCACACGAATCGATCTATCTCATTTTTGAGACGTTTTTGCAGGCTCCAGAAACAAATTTTTTCTCCAAGATTTTGAAAAATTAAAAAATTGAATTGGTTGATAGATTTATTTAAAAAAAACTTGGTAGTCACATAATGTAGACCTCGAAATTCAATGTATCAAATTTTCCAGACGTTTTGGAACCACCAACAAAAAATTTTTTTCTTCAGGATTTTCAATATGCTCAAGAACGGCCAGATATAAACCTCAGCAGCTGAAAATTTCATCTCCGCCTAATGCGACCCATTCAAATAGATTGAAGTGGTTTTGCTGGAATTTCCAGCTGGTTGGTTGGAAAAAGTTTTTTTTGGGGGGTTGGTTTTTTCTCCAGGTTTTATTATTGGAAGATTCAAAACTTTTGTTAGGGGCTCCAGAACGCTTGAAAAATCGGTTAAACTGATTTGGGAAATCTTATATTAACATGTATACTAATTTTTGTTGAAAAGTGTGGACCGTTTTCGAATTTTTAATCCTTTAATTTATTTCTTTTTCAGTTAAAAATCGACCAAAAAAAAACTTTTTTCAACTGTCCGGTTAAAAATTCCAGCAAAACCACTTCAATGAGAAAAATTTTTTTTTTTTAAAGTTGAATGTCTGGCACTTTTAAAAATGGTCTTACTGGTGTTTCAAGGCCTCAAAAAGAATTTTGTTGATAAGGTAACCCCTTCACTCCGGCATTTCTTACGTGGTTCTCAAAAAAAAAAAAAAAAAAACTAGAAAATTTTCAAATAAAATCTGAAACACGACCATCATAATTTTCATACGTTTCAATAGTGAAAAATGTACAAAAAAAATAAGAATAAAATCGAATCATGAAATTTCAAATTTTTAACTGAAAAGTTATGAATTTTTAATCTCATTCAGAAGAAGAAAAGGGAAATGTGTAAACCAACTAATTACCCAATTAATAGAATTTATAGTGGAAGACGGAATAAGATAAAAATATCAACCTTGATATTATTTCTTAAAATGTGATGTTCACATATTACAGCAAAAAGGTCATCAACCTATGGTATGGGATATACGAAACTGATGATTGTATTTACTGAGTTTGAATAAATTTTTCTTCGCTCTGAATCCATAACAAATTCTATCTTCAAAAGCCCTTTTTAAGGTTTTGAATCGTATAACGACTTGAAAATAGAAATTCGAAACCGACAATTCACAGAAAACCAATCAACAATAACAAATACGAGACAAATATTGTATAATGAACCTCACTCAGCTCATTGTTTCCAATCAACTGATAAAATCAAAAACGAATAATCTCAAGAAGAAAACCCGCACTTATCATCCATTTGAACCCAAACACTATGATATTTTTACTCAAAAACCGAATTTTTCTAAAAATCAACTACAGGAAAAAAACCTAATTAAAAAGGGTTACTGGACCGTACTTCATTAATTCATTTTAAATCATTTTATCAAAAGAAAAAAAAACGAAGCAGAACAATATCAGCATATGGTTCCTATTATCAAAATTTATAAAAATTTGGCCCGTAGTCGAATTAATTCACGTTTTAATTATCCGGCGATTTTTGCCAAAAATAATTATCTACAGTCATTTGAAAAATAAGCTGCATAAATAGTCAAGGAAAGATTCATCGGTGCGTACAAGTATTACTTATCGTCGAAATAATCTGCGAGCAGAGAAAAAGCCGGCTTGAAAAATTAATCTGCGAAATACAAAACTTTATGGTTTGAAAAATTAACCAGCTTCAGGGTCGTAACATTTGAAAAGCCTATTTCGTCCTTTTCAGCATATTTTTTAAATTATCGTGAATTTGTTACGGTAAAACAATGAAAACTGAAGAATGAAAAAAAAATCCGATCGTATTGAAAGAGGGCAATTATGGTCGGAAGAGAGAAACTCGAAGCTTGTTTTGCTTTTTTTTTTCGCAATAAAATGATTCTTTTTTTTTTTTTAGCATGTGCACCGTGCATACTATGTACTTGAAAGAGAAGAACATTTCGCGAAAAATAGTTTCAATACGAGGAAAAGGTTGAGCTGATAACGGAAATGTAAACACGATGTCGAGAACGAAACGTAAATAAATATTCTTCAATACATTTGCATCCATTTTTTCAACAAAGCACCGTTCGATGATAATCGTCGTATATTTTTTTGCAAAAGGGTAACATCGAATTGTCACGAACGTTATCAGTTTCATTGGGAAAAAATTTTCGCGCCAAATTAAATGTGTAAAATATAACACGTTTGATGCACCGCAAACATTTCACACGACGACGAATTCTTTCTTCTAAACGTGTATCGGGTGTTTCAAATCGGAAACTTGGAATTCATCTAATAATTCGTGTACTAAGCGAAATAGGATTCCACGGATAGGTCTACTTGACATGAAAATGTGAACCGGTCGAATTGGCTGAACCATTGATAATCTCATAAAAAACGATAAATAATCCTCTTCAATCAGAACACTCGTAACAATAAAACTGATAAGATTCTCATTTCAGTTTTTCAAACCAATTAAAAAACACGACCGGCGAAATCGCATCGCTATAGATTCAACTACGTTCTGCAGCTTATTACCATCGAAACACGTGCCTGAATAGTCCGATTGTTAAATTCAACTATCACCGAAAATATCAAACTGGTTCCGGTTTGATGAAAAATTTCAAATCATTTTTAAGGATAACGGACACCAACGCAACACCATTTCTACACAGCTTCACAAAACAAGCAACAGATTACCGCGCGTAACACCGTAACTGTAAAAAAAATATAAATCTGACACGAGATTATTTTCGGCGTAAAGGCATCGACATAGAAAATGAAAATATCTCAAAGGCAAACATTCCAATAAAAAGGTGTTTAAGAATTATAAATTAAATCGGGAACACGTTTACATTCGGGTCATATACTTGATAAGGATACCGAAAAAACGAGCTTCTTATGAAGTTTTAAACGTAAACACGACTCGAAACAGTAAACGAATTGATCACTAAATTAACAAATACTTCGCTAACATGAAAAAACACTTACTCAGAATTTATTCATCAATTTTCAACGATTAATTTTCATTCGATAAAAATCATACTAGATACATTTCACTAACCATCGTTAAAACCATAAACGTACAATCGAATACGGGAATGTAGAAAACGAAACTGAATGGGGAATAGATTCACATTTTTTTGTTCGTTATAATTCCACAGATTCGCATTTCAACCGATACCGATGTAAACACGAAAATAAAATGAAGTTGAATTTGTTTCGTGATAGGATCGCTAGTTGTTGATTTTATAAATTTGTACATACCTGCCTGTTGCTTGGGATGCCGAGGTGGTGTTGACTTCAACGTATTTTGATTGGTCTATGTTATGGAAATTCATTACGTCATTATCGAATTTTGTTTTTTATTTATTTTTAACAGGGTTTCAAAAACGGGAAATTTTTTAACGTTTTTATTTTAAAAAAATGTGTTTTTTCGTTTTTGATTTTTTTTTTGAAAGGAAAAAAGTACTAATACGAAGTAATTAAAAAATCAAATATAACGATGAAAATTCAATACATTCATCAAAAGAACTAAAAAATAAACAAAATATGTTTTTAAATGATTTTTTCAGTAAATTGGAACAATAAATTTAAAAAATGAATCAAATTTTTTTCATTTTTTTTTCGTTTTTGATTTTTTTTGAAAGTAAAAAAACGAATACGTAGTAACAAAATATAACGATGAAAATTCGAAAAATTCATCAAAAGAACTAGAATATAAGCAAAATATGGTTCAATTTTTTGATTATTTCAATTTACAACGAAAAACATTTAAAAACATATTTTTCTCATTTTCTAGTCAGTTTTTTTTAATGAATTTTTCAAATTTTCATCGTTAAATTTGATTACTACGTAGTCGTACGTAGTCGTATTTTTACCGTGAAAAAAAAAACGAAAAAAATTGGTTTATTTTTGCTTATTATTATTTTACTAATTTCGTTTTTGTCTATTAATTTTTAAAAATGCTAAAAAATAACGTTTTTCTTTTATTTTTGGTTTTCGTTTTTATTCAGTTTATGAAACGCTGATTTTTAATAAACTTTTTATTATTATTTTAAAAACTATTGAAAATTTAAAAAATACAGCAGATTTGTGAGAAAATTATGAATGAATAAATTTCAGATAACAAATTAATTTGTCAAGCTGGTAATTTAATTAACAACTAAAAATTGTGAGATTAAAATGATAAACTTCAAAGTTCTTTCATGGATTTAATTTATTTTTAAAATTTATATCACAATATTAATGAGTAAGTATATGAACAATTAATACATATTACGTGCTTTTTTGGATGCTACAAAAGTTTATACAATGCTATAATATCCATATCTGATTCTGAGTTTTTACCATTTATCGTGACGTGAAATGGGGCAAATAGAAAATAGTAGTACACAAAATTAAAATTCCATGAAAAGTACAAATGAAAAATAACTATAACTTCTAATCTAAAATAATATTGCTTCACATTACCACGATTGTTAAGCTTCGCTTATATCGGAAGTGAAAAATTACAGAAAATAAGTACAGAAAAAATAAGAACCATGTTCCATTGAAGAAATAGTTGTAATAGTAGTTCATAATGGCGAAAAAATCAAACTGCAAAAAAAAAATGGCTGTTGCAGAGACTTACAGAATAATAAAAATCTTTCGGCTTTTCTGTTATATATCCTGAAACTTTTTGCTTTCATTACAAATAAATATTGTGTCTTTATTCATCGATCTTGTTGTTATTTATTTTATAAGAATAAAAGAATCAATACGCTTAATGAATAATTAAAAATGGGCAAAATATTGCATATCTCTGATTTTTTCATTCTACAGACGATAAAATCAAAAATTTATAGAGTCAACATGGAGTCATGGTCGAACCCAAATTCTCAGGCCGAAAATTGCGAATGTTGTAAATGATTCAGGCTTCAAGGTCAAGTGGCTCTAGGGCTCAAACCTCAAAGGTAAACAGTTTGCAATTGAAATGGTATCAACGAATTTGAAACAGATCGAAATGTAACACAAAATAGTATCTACTTATTTGAAGCTTTTTTGTACAAAATGATCAAAAATATGCCTTACTGTTGCGAATTTAAAATTCAAAAGTTCGAATCAAGTTTATTGCGTGGGTGTTTTTTCAGTTTGTAATTCAACTACCGTAGTCTGTAATGAGAATTGAGAATGAGAAATGTAATACTTATTTCATTTCTAATCGAACCGCGTTTCAGTATAATCGTTCTGTGGCAATTATAACACATGCATGATTCAATACGTTTCATTATATTAATCTTCCAATGATGACTTGGTTATCAGTTATTGTGCGATAGTAGAAATGTGATATTTTTGTAAATTTATTTGAAAAATAACCATGATTAAATTTTAATTTGTAAGTGAGTTTATATAATGTGATAGAGCGAAAACCATTTTTTAGTCAGTGTTAATGTTTACCAAGTTGATTATTCATCACAGAGAGTTCGATATTATTAGCAGTGAATTATTTGAAAATTGTGTTTTTCGTGAATGGAATAAGCAGTATGCTACGAATAATTATGTTAATCTTCAGTGTTACCCACAAGTGCTTTCAACGTTACTGAGTTTATCCATTTCACTGATTATGAAGCTTGTCGGTATGTTTTTGATCGTGCATGATTTTTTATCCGCGAGTAGATGAAACTATTTTCGGTGACGGTTTTGTACTTCTTTTGGGAATCTTTAGTCTTCTATTCTTTGAAGTTCATGTTAATATTTATGACGTTACCAAATTAGTAGATCTGTCAGTGAGATGAGTACGTAGTACGTACGGCACGTACACAATGCAGTTTATCAAATATCGAAATTGAAATTCGTGTAGTTTTACACTCATTGGTTACTGGGCACATATTAAAAAATTGTCGTGTTTCAATTTTTCTAATCAGTGTACGTAATGCGGTATATATAATCAAAACTAATTATTCATACTCACCGAAGATAAAAGCAAAAAATACCGGAATAACCTATTGTACCTGATTCAATGCAGCGTTAATTTGTCATTTTATTTCAGATAAATCGTAAATGTAATAGAATCCACAGTTGGCATTGACGCTGTGAGTCAAAAAATTCCTCAATTTTGACTGTATTCTCCAGAAATTATTTATTTCAACTTCGTTTCCTTGAAGTTCGTTTGAATCGACATGGTGAAAATATGTCAACCTCGCCGGTATTAGTGTTGCTATATCTGATTCTGGGAAATGTTAAATCTTCGGGCAACTCTACCAAATTTTTCATTGGCAATGATTCGAAGTTTTATAATTTAGCTGTTGATAAAACCCACGGATGGGTATTTATAGGCGGACTAAATCATTTGTATCAATTGAACAATACTCTAGATTTAATTACTAGTTATGAAATTGGTCCAAAGCTTGATTCGGTTGATTGTCCGATTCAGGGTGTTTGCGTTACTAATGTGACCAGGAATTTGACGAATAATCATAATAAAGCTCTGGTAATAGATTATTCGCATGAAAACCCCCGTCTGATATCGTGTGGCAGTGTTTTCCAAGGATTATGTCATATCCATAAAAATATCAATAATATATCTGCTCAGGTGGAAATGGTAAACCAATCGGTGGTAGCCAACGATGAAACATCATCAACTTTGGCTTTTATTGGTCCAGGTCCGTCAATTTCATCTTCGCCTTTCGTATTGTATGTTGCGGCCACGTTTACAGATAATTCTATTTACCGATATGAGGTTCCAATGGTTGCTTCTAGAAGTTTGAATGAAAACAGTATGCTAAAAATAGCTGAAGAAAACTTTGACTCTGGTACTAAGATAATGCTGTTTAGGGAGTACAAGTATTTTGTCAATTATGTGTATGGGTTCAGCTCAGGGTTATTTACTTATTTTTTATCCACTCAACCAAATTCTTCCGTATTATCTCCACAGTCATATACTATTTCTAAATTAATTAGAATATGTAACAAAGATAGCAAATATTATTCATATACTGAAATTCCCATCAAATGTACGAGAGAAAATGGACAAGATTATAATTTAGCTCAAGCAGCATATGTCACCAAAGTTGAAGCTAAGTACGCAAAGTTTTTCGGTATGAATAACAGCACCTCTGAAGACTTGGAAGTACTTTTCGTAGCTTTTTCCCAAAGTAAAAATCGCGAAGGTGATGGATCTACGACACCCAGTAAATTTAGTGCCTTATGCGTATACTCTTTGGCAAACGTAAATAGAAAGTTTATCGAAAATATTCAAAATTGTTTGAACACTGGTGGGTATCGTGGGCTTGGGTTTATTACCCCTCAAGTCAATTCTTGTTTTAAATCGCCAAATTTAACCATCACAGAAGATTTTTGTAGCACAGATTTCGACACTCAGCTCGATGGAAACATTCCGGTGGTTGGAATGCCTCTGATTACTTATAACAGTACACTTATAACAGCTATTACTGCTACGTGTGTTGATAATCGTATTATAGTTTTCCTTGGTACAAGTGATGGATGTCTGAAAAAAATTTCCCTGGAAAATTTTACTACCGTGGTGGAATTAGATGACTTTATCATCGATGAAACACCTGTAAACCGTAATTTGCTATTCGATTCACAAATGGCTCATTTGTTTGTAATGACAAGAAATAAATTGACCAAGATTAAAGTTTCCGATTGCGATATTTATACAACGTGTGGAGATTGTTTGAAAAAAACATATTCTTGCGGTTGGTGTTTTTTACAAAATAAATGTACGCAAAAAACCAACTGTCACCAGAAATCAAACGATAATTCATCATGGATTGATTCGGGCAATGGACAGTGCCCTTTGATTGGTTCTGTAAAACCAACCCTTTTACAGTATAATGTTTGTACTCGTTTAGAAATAATAATTAAAAATTTACCATTGTTCGCTCGTAATAATCCACTCTACTGTGTTTTCAATTTTTCAAATGGAAGCTTAGTTACTAATGCCAGCCTTAACGATCAAGTGATAGCTTGTAGTACACCAGAATCATATTTGCTACCAACTTTGACATTAGATAATCATTATCTCACCACAAAACTATCCATAAAAACAAACACTTCCTTGGAATTCATTTCCACCAGTCTTAGATTTATTGATTGTGAAATATTTACTTCTTGCAAAACCTGTATTTCTTTACAATATCCATGTAAATGGTCTTTAATAAATTATCGATGCTTTTACGACATGGTAGAGAATTCCGAATGTGGTATATTTTCGCTAAATTCAACCGATGATCACTTTCACGTAAAAGAAAATCATACTGGCGTTCGATATTGCCCTGATATTAGATCAATGGACAATGAAAATGGTGAGATTCTTATACCTGCAGGTACTCGTAAAAGACTCAAATTCAGATCTCCAAATGTACCTCCTCTTCTCAATACAGAAACATTTTCTTGCCGGTTTATTTTAGAAGGCCGAACAATCAAGACCAGTGCAATTTTGAAGCGACCTGATAATGTCATACTCTGTGATGAAATAGAGTTTAACTACACTCAACAAGCTCCCACTTTTTTAGTGAACTTTGAAATACTGTATGGTGCAGGTTGGAGACCTTTAGATAATCCAGATAATATACGATTGATAATGTATAAATGTAACGAAATGGCCATAAACTGCGGTTTATGTTTAAATGTGAAACCTACGTACAAATGTGGTTGGTGTGAGAACAGAAATCAATGTGTAATCTTCGACCATTGCCAAACTAAATCAAACAGCTGGTTCGATAAAAATTACACATGCCGGAATCCAACAATAGTATCGTTCAATCCTCGATACGGATTACGAGAAGGAGAAACAATTGTAAACATACAAGGAATAAATTTAGGTCAAACAATTGAAATGGTAAATAACATCACTGTTGCTGGATCATTATGCATTCCATTGAAAAATTCATCTTACCACCCGCCTACAGCAATTGCCTGTCAAGTAAATCAAACAAATAGACTTCAAACAGATGTTCATGAAGGACCAATAGTCGTTCAGATCGGAAAATTCGTTGCATATTCTGCACAACCGTTCGCATTTGTTGATCCAAAGATCAATAATATTTTTCCAAAAGAAGGACCTCAATCTGGTGGAACTAAACTTATCCTCCAAGGAGATTACTTGAATGTTGGTAATTTAACACAAGTATCTATCAGTGGAATACCCTGTAAAGTATTGGAAAGAAAGTCTAGTATAATAAAATGTATCACTACGGCATCTAATAAAACCTTAGATGGTAATGTGTTGGTGGAATTCGATACTAGTAAAAAAGTATATGATTATCATGGAATACAATTCAGTTATAAAAGTGATCCTGTTTTGGGTAACTTCATATATGACGATCGTGATTCAAACAAAGCACCCAAAGGTATACAAGCAGGTGGTCTTAGTTTCTATATCAGTGGCCAAAACCTATTGATGATTCAAAATCCCATATTTTACATCTATAATGAGAATCAAACCCAACTTTATAATGGCCAATGTAAGGCACTCAACATTAATGGCTCAGATTTGCTGAAATGCGATACTCCTTCTATACCTGATTTTGAAAGTTCATCAATATCTCCAAATAATCCTGTCACTTTTGATTTTGGATTCAAAATGGATGGTGTAGCCAGTGTACAAAATATTTCTAAAAAGAAACCAAATTTGTATAAAAAATTTCATTTGTATCCAAATCCAACATTCCATGTTAAGTCGTACTCTGCTAATGACGAATATCTCCTTATCTCTGGAGAAAATATAAATCTTGTTTGTCGGGAAAATGATATCGCTGTAAAAATTATTCACTTGAAGAATGAAAGTGAATGTAGGTTAGAGTCTATATCAATGGTACATTTGAAGTGTCGTCTACCTAGATTAGATGATTCTGCAAAAAGATTAGAAGTGGATAGCGATACACCAGAAGTTATTGTACATATTGGACAAAATTTTAAGCAAAACGTTGGAAAATTGATGTATTTGCCCAGAAGTCCAAAGACAACAAATCCTACAACTCTTTTATACATTGGGATTACCTTCGCTGTTTTAATACTCTTCATATTTATTATATTTTTCTCCATCTATTGTAAAAATATTTTCAGAAAAACACAATTTGTGAAAGAGAATCGTAGACTATTGGATGAGTTGCATCTGAAAGTGGCCAGAGTATGCAAAGAAGCATTTACTGAATTACAAACTGAGATAAGCGATCTAACTACTAATTATACATTTACTGGAATACCATTCCTAGACTATCGCACCTACACGCAAAACATCATGTTCCCAAATATTCTAGATCATTCTACCATACAAGCTGAAAATACAGAAATATTCGGCAAAGAAGAAGCATTACAACTGTTTAGTCAATTGGTGGCAAATAAAAGGTTTTTATTGCTTTTTATTAAAACCCTTGAAAGTAGTGAGAATTTTTCCATGAATGATCGAATACATGTCGCTTCTCTGATTATGATGACTTTACAAAATGACATGGGATATTGTACTAATATTCTTAGAACGTTACTAATTGAACTTATAGAAAAATATATGCAAGGTAAAAGTCACCCGAAGCTTTTGCTGAGACGAAGTGAAAGCGTTGTTGAAAAAATGATTTCCATCTGGTTTACATTCTTACTACACGGATTTATTAAAGAATATGCTGGAAAACCATTATACTTGTTGTTTAGAGCTATAAAGCAGCAAATCAACAAAGGTCCGGTTGATGCCATCACACACGAAGCTCGATACTCATTGAACGAAAATACACTAATCCGACGAGATATAGATTACCAAATGTTAACCATATTTGTTAATGTTCCTGAACAGACTGCTGTCATCACTGGATTAGAATCAAACGTAGAAAAAGCACCAGTAAAAGTACTAAGTTGCGATACAATATCTCAAATGAAGGAAAAAGCGATGGATGTTATTTATAGTAATATCCGTTACAGTCAACGTCCGACTGCTTCAGAATTAGAAATTGAATGGTTGATTGATGATCTTACCACGAAAGTTTTATCAGATGATGATTCTTCTTCGAAACTAGAAGGTGAATGGAAGCAACTGAATACTTTGCAGCACTACACAATTCCCGATGGTAGCGTATTTAATCTAATGTCTGTTAGAAGGAGATCGATGTATGATGCATCTGAATTAAATAGTACTATTAAAACCACTACATCGCGTAGACCTAGTATTAATTCGTGGAAATCTGCAATCTTTCGCAGCATTAAACGGAAATCTGTCAAATCATCACAAATGTCAACGCACACTAGTCAAATGAACCATAGACTGTGGCATCTTGTTAAACCTTATGATGAATCGTACAACGCTGATAATTGCCGAACACCTATCAGAAATGATACGATGGTATCAGAGATATACCTTGTTAGATTATTGTCAACGAAAGGTATTTTGCAGAAATTCGTCGATGATTTATTTGAGTCTATATATTCTACAAGTGTTCCAGATAACGAATTACTTCTGGCTGTAAAATATATGTTTGATTTTTTGGACGATCAAGCATCACGTTATGGTATTACTGATCCGGATGTTGTACACGCTTGGAAAAGTAACTGTTTACCTTTACGTTTTTGGGTAAATTTAATAAAGAATCCGAATTTCATATTTGATATACATAAATCAAATACAGTCGATTCGTGCCTCAGTGTTATTGCCCAAGCATTTATGGATTCTTGTTCAACTTCAGATCTTCACCTGAGCGAAAATTCATCTACTACGAAGTTACTATATGCTAAAGATATTCCTGCTAACAAAGAACGAGTAAAACAGTATTATGGGGTTATAAAATCTTGGCCAACAGTGTCGGATCAAGATATGAATGCCATGTTGAATGAAGAGTCTCGTATGCATTCGTGTGAATTCAATACGAAATCCTCTTTGCATGCATTGTACAAATACGCAGTTAAATACAACGATCAGTTGACGAATTCTTTGAAAGAGGACGAATTCTCGCGAAATAATAGGCTTATACAAAAATTAGAAAAAGTCCATTGTTTAATGGCCAAGGATCTGGAGTGAATTGTGAATCGTCAGGCGCATATTCCACAAAATTCATATTGACTCTGATGGTCAATCAAGTGTCATTTCAGCCACTCAGAATATTTAATTTGTTGTTTAAACATGTAAGCCTGTCAGTGGCATAACTGACAATTTTCCAGCCAGAAACTTTTTCCATGACGCTCCTCTGACTCATGCAGATGCACCCTCCTTCCTGCTCTTCTTAAGAAAATTATTTGTCGGCAAAGCAAGATAAGAGACAAAAATATTTTATTTAAAATTTTAAAAATGTGGACCGTTTTACATTTCTTGATGTATTTTTGTCAACTTTTTTCAATTTGTGGCCTCAAAAATCTGTTAGCTTGTAAAATTTTCTAACCTCTTTCTACCTCCCCTACTTGATAAAATCAAGTCACCACTGAAATAACTCCAGGAGTGATTACGTTTTTTGTGAAGTGTGTGTGTGCGCGCGATTAAAAACCTCCGCTTCTAGGCAGGTGTACTTTGAAAATTGGCAAATGATTTTAATTTTTGTGTCCGGGAGAACCGTTCACCCCCTCACCCCCATGCTGCGCCACTGAGGCCTGTTCATCTTAGAGTTGAATGAATTATCAGTTAGAAACATTTGAATGAGTTTGAAGGATCAAGCTGTATTATTTATTAGTTATGAAGAAGAATGATGACAGAGAAGATGTAAGAAACGACTTTCTATTTCAAAATTAACTGTTCTTACTTGAAAGTATTTGAGTTATCTATTAATCTAAGAAAATAAAAAAAAATTATTTTTGAAAAAGTTGTTGTTTGTAGTATTGAAGTTGATACATTAAGGGAATAAATTATATAACATGTATCATTTCTAATGATTCATTTATTTAGTGACCAGCTTGATTAGTTGGTAGCGTTATGGAAGTACATATGAAGGGAGGCACGTACATAAATAAAAAAGAAAGTCAGTTAGATAAGTAAAATTAATAACAATCCATATTTTACCATGACCGATTCTATACATTTAAGATTGTAATGTGCTTATTGAAGTTTGTACTTCACAACCTTTTTTTAGAGTTATTAACGCATTTCATTAAATCTTGGAATTCATTGAATAGACATTTTGATGTAAAATACACAAATATGATTCTTCCAATTCTTAAGTTCATTAGCATAAGTATTATATACCTAAGTACCGAGTTTTGCTTCGATATGTACTTCCTTCATTCCACAAATAAAGTCACTCAAGTGAGGTGTAAGTTAAATACTTTACCTATCCTAATCATTGCAGGGATAAAGATGTACAGATTTGAAATTTTTTTCTTAAAAACCAGAGGTTATTTTGAAAAGTTTTCATTTTTTTATTCAAAAATGCTGAGACGTCCGATTTTTGCCGAAGTATAACTTCCCGGTAGATAACTCTGAGAATAATATCATGGCATACTCAAATTTAAAAAATTATTAGTATTGTGCCATGAAATCCTGTTCGAAGATCCACTACACAGGGAAAAAAGCAAGTAAGTTATGTAATAATTGCATATTTTGGTGTGTAATTTTGAGTAGGATGTTATAACATACTAGAATTTTCAGAATTATCAACGCTGGATCATGAAATCCTGTTCAAAGATCCGCTGTACAGGGCAAAAAGTTGGCAATTTGCTTAGTTCTTCCCCTGCACATGTTGATCTTAGTCTGTTTTTAAGTTTATAACATGGGTAATTTTCAATACTTCTTGGTGTAGTGTTTCCAGTAAAAAAAATTTGAAAGTAAAGGTTGAGTAGTTCGTGAGATATTTTGAATAAAGTAAGATAAAACACTAACATTTTTCTAAAAAACTTAAAATTTATACCCTTGACTTTTGAAGAAGCTTTCATAAGTATCCGATTAAAAATGTTTTCTTGAAGTGATAAGGGACCCTCCCTCATTTGGTATGATCATATTTTCTTCAAGGTCTATGGAAATTTTAAAACAAATTCAGTAAAGAAATAAATTTTATTGAAAAATTTACTCAGTATTGTGTATTTTCTCTAAATTAGTTCCACATTTTATCAAAAACAAATTTTTGGTAAAATTTATGTTTTTTGAAAGAAACAAAAAAATTGTTTCTAAAATTTCTAAACAACTTGGAGAAAGTCTCATGCCAAGTCGTGGGGTGGAGGAATCTCATTACTTCAAGGAAAATTTTCCGATTATGCACTTGCAAGAACTTTTTCAAAAATTAAAAGTGAAAATTTGAAATTTGTTTTGTAAAACATTGATGTTTTTTCTTACATTATTCAAAATATCTTACGAGCTACTAAACCTTCCCTTCCAATTTTTTCCCTGAAAATACTACGCTATATACGTCACACCGGACGTCTCTAGAATTTTTGGATAAATAGTTGGAAATTTTTGAAAATATCAGATTCTCAGAGGGAAAAATTTTTAGATCCGTGTATATTTGCCCCTGCAATGATTATGATAGGCAAAACATTATACGTAGGTTCAACTTGAGTTGCTCTACTTGTGGTATGAAGGAAGTACCATTGAAGCGAAACATTCTTCATATAAACATTGTAATTTATCATAATATTATTTGTGATCAATTCATTCTGTTAATGGGTGGAAATGAGTTACAAATTTAGAAAGGAGGAAGCTTGACCAAGAGTGGAATAACTCGAAGCAAATTTTCAAAGAGTGAGAGGAGGGAGGGGATGAAATTGAAAAATATTGTAATGTGAAATACTGGATTCATGGAGCAGGAGCCGAGGCCATAAAAATGAAATGAATACTACATAATTTTGAAAGAAATAGATTTTTTCAATTTTAATATTAGATATTTCACAGTATTGAATTTACGTTGGTAAGCTCGTGTAATTGGCCTAATTTTCTCTTCTTTTTTCTATCAACTTTTTGTTCTTTTTTTACATTTTACAAGTAATTAAGAGGAGGGGTGACCTCCTGCTCCCCTCCCCTAACGCTGCGTCCCTGTAAAAAAGATCCCTGACTTTCTAGACGTTATTTTTCTGATGTTATTACATTCATTTAAAATTTAATCACAATTAAGTGGGTTATTTGAGAACTCTTCCTTGTCAAATTGTATCCCCCTTCCACTTAATTTCCACTAATAACTATATAGTTACCTATTTTTGTTATTTTTTGTAATGAATTTCTTTAATTTTTAGCTACAAATTTGGCTGTGAATTATTCTATAATTTACTTTATTGGAGTATATCTACGTAGCAATAATCTTGTTTGTTGAATAAATTGTATAATATTCCAAAATATCGATTTATCTGTTCTGAAGAGCACTGTGAAACTGACTAAAGATGGAATATCGTGAGCTTGACCAAAGCTGGTATAAAATATAAGCACTATACAATATAAAATTGATAAAAAAAAATAAATCAGTGGTATTTATACCTACCAGTTTGTAGATATCCAAGTTCAATGTCCATCCGAAAGACTATATTTATTTACCTTAATTACAGGTACACTACACATATAATTGTGATAAAATCTGCTTGAGAAAAGTAAATGGCAGTCAAATTAATGAAGAAAAATACGTGTGCAATTGGAAATAATTGAGAACCATAGCACTAGTTAGTATTTTTCGATTGGCAGTGAAGATTTTTCTATTCATCAGTTTGTATTCCTATTATTCAGCACCTTCCATTCAATCATATAGGTAACCAAAATTCCACGAATATAAATAATTTTTACCTGCTCACTTGAACGTCGTTATGGTAGATCTTATCATCCTTGTAAAAGGACGATTGCATGTGCATTGTGTAGTACTGAAATGGAAATTTGAATTTTCCTGTTCTCCTCGAAATATTTTGCGCATCATGTTAGTTGAGTAGGTATTTTTTATGCAAAATGTATCAATAAATGAAATTAGGTTGGTGAATCAAACGACGAGAACAACAAATTTGTCATTTACTTCAAATTCATGTTGCATTTTTTTCCCAACGCCAGCATGAAAACTACAGTGTACTTCATTTACTATCGCATCTGAAAGTAAATCAGATGAAAAAAAGTGCTAAAAATAATTTGCATTATCATATTGAAACGAATCTCATTTCCTCTACAATCATTTTTGATGGCAAGCCCCGGGAAATGCTTTGAATACTAAAAAAATCTACAGGAAATTATATGAGGAAATTATTTGATTAGAAGACCTTTTTTTTGTTATTTATCAAGCAGAGATTAGTAAATTTTGCGCAATAATTTGCCATTTGTTGTGGCAATAAGTACTCGAAGAAATTCATTTCATACAGTTGCATTTTTCCCAAAAATTTTTACGTCGTTGATCGTAAATTGTTATTGTGGAGTATTTCGTTCATTGAAGATTATTGGTTTTTGTTGTAAGTTATCAGATTAAAAATTATCAAAATATTATGTATCATCAGTGAAGAGTATTGCGTTAAAAATGACCTCGGTAAGTTTGACGATATTTTCTTGTGTAATGTATGTTCTCATGTATTATTGAATTTTTTATTATGGTCATTTATGAGGAAAATTGCTTAGAAGTAGGTTATCGAAAGAAAGTAAAACGATAGTTTTGTAATATTTTCAAATTTAAATGATCACTGATAACACCTTATTTTTCACTCAGAATTACAAATTATAACGATAGCTTATGTAAACAAATTTCTGCGAATTTTATAAAAAAATGTAAAATTGATAAGTTTTTTAAGATGTTTTTAGCGAACTTCCACGAAGTGAGGTCTGCTTTTGCATCCGCCCAAAATGTTAATATGTTCGTGAATTAATTAATTTGATTATTTAATTTAAATAACCTGGCAGATCGAGCTGAAATTTTTACAGTAGGTTTAGTTAGAGAAGAGACAAGAGCGTCTGTAGAAAGCTGAGCTTTTGAGCTTTTTTGGCTTTAAAAAGCTCATTTCTTTCCAACGCAATAACCATTGTTAAATTCGATCGATAGACTCGAAATTTTTACTGTGAGTAGATTGCGTATTGAAAAAAAGCTAGTTAAATTCTGGACTTAATCCCAACTTTGAAAATTGAGTTTTTGAATGTTATAGTTTTTGACACGTGCTTTTCGCAAATATCTCGATTATGAGCATTACAATTAGAAATGGATGGTATTTCATGCTCTACATTTTTGGTTTTTGTACAACTTTTCTGTAAAGATCACGTTTTTCAGAAAATTAGTTCAAAATTCGATTTTAAACAACTGTTTGATACGTCAAGTCAATTTTCATATATTTTTCAACTTGTTTTCGTGATTTTTTATCATTTTTCGTGCATTTCTGTCAATCTTGCACCTAAGTTTCAATGACTTTTTACTGAAATTTCGATGGTTTCTGACGGGCTTTTTCTTATTTCAGGTTAATTTTCATTTATATTTACATTACTTCCGGATTTTCGATCAATTTTCTGCATTTTTCCATGCATTTTTGTCTATTTCTTCCCCAATTCTCATTAATTTTTAACAATTTTTCAACATTAAAAGATATTTAATAGCGCATTCTGGAAAAATCGATTGGACTGACAATAGTGGACAGATTTTTTATTTTGGGTCAATTTTCAACAATTTCCTGTGAATTTTGACCAATTTTTTGCCCATTGTACCCATTTTTATCAATGTTTTGCCCAATGCTACGTTAATTCTTAACAATTTTTTTCAATATTTTAGTTCAATTTTCACCTAATTTTCAACATTTTTTTTCATAATTTTTGGCCAATTTTCTTCATTTTTTTCTCATTTCTATCAGCTTTTTACTCAATTTTCAACGATTTTTAACGACTTTTCTCATATGTATGGACAATTTTCAACAAATCGTCAACAGTTTCCCGCGGTTTTCGCCCAATTTTCGATGATTTTCACCAGTTTATTTCATTTTTTAGATATTTTCACATAATTTTTAACATCTTTGTCAATATTTTACTCAATTTTCATTGATTTTTAATAATTTTTTTTTTCATATTTTAGCTTAATTTTCAATTCTTATTAATGATTGATGGTAAATTTGCTTAATTTTTTTCGTATTTATGTCAAGTTTTTACTCAATTATTGCATACACTTTTTCTCCGTTTTTTTTTTCAACTTTTTACCCAATTTTCAGTATATTTTCAACATTTTTTTTTGATTTAGGTCAATTTTTGCCCACCTTTCCACATTTCTTTTGTAAATTTTTCACATAATTTTTAACGATTTTCTCCCATTTTAGAACGATTTTCACCTAATTTACAACAATTTTTCGTGATTGTTGGACAATTTTCATATATTTTTCAAATCTTATTCATTTCCGTCAATTTTTTACCCAATTTTCAATGATTTTCAACGATTTTAACATTGAAAGAGAATAGTGCATTCTGGAAAAATCAACAGTTGACCATCATCATTGGATGACATTAGTGGACTGTCAACAGTATGACGTCATCATTAGACTATCATCAGTGGACAGACTTTATGATTTTAAGCTGAAATGTTGAGGAAAGTTAGAGATGTTTGAAGTTGAATTATCAACAGTGAACTTTGACCTTGAATTGAGTTAAAATGTGAAAAAAAATTAAAAGGCCTTGACCCCGGTTGATTTTATGATTTTTTTGAAATGTCAAAGAAAATGAAAGAAAATTGACCCAAGTATGACAATGCATGGTCACATCTAACCAGATATCGTCAATGGTATAGTTTACTACTCGCAGATGAAGTGTTGCCAAAAAAAGTATATAGGTACATTTTCAACTTTCTTTTGAGAAAAGGTTTTAAAGTATCGTACTGTGAAATGCGTCAGTGTAATGTGAGTGAGTAGTTAATTTAAGTCGAGGTGAAGCAAACAAAGACTTGTTTTCAGTGTGACTTAAGAGAAGTTTTTGTAATGAGAAATCAATCAATCATATACTCAATGTTTTCGTGATTTTTGGTAAATTTTCCGCATTGTTATCACTTTTTTATCCAATTTTTATTTGTTATAATCTTTCTCAACAGTTTTTCATGATGTTTGATCAATTATTTGGACTTTTTATTCATTTTACTAAATTTTTTACCCATTTTTCATCCAATTTACAACAATTTTCTATATAAGGAAGCAAAATACTACTTTGCGCTTTCTCGCAAATCGCTCAAGTGCTCAAATTAACGTTTTTTTCCACAATAGAAAAAATATCGTTCACAACACGGAGAAAAATGATTTTAAACTCGTGCGAATTACTGCCCTCACTTTGGTCGGGCTACAAACCTCACACTCGTTGAAAATTAATTTTTACTCCCTTACTGTGAGAAATACTGTTTTTTTAATGGATACTGTTGCAAGGAAGTCTATACAGAGATTATATTATGAACCTACTCTCTTAAAAAGTATAATTTTGTGGTGCAGAATTACGAACCTAGTATCGACACAAATGGCCAAAAATGAGCTCCCGCCCCCCTCTCATTACACCTCCTCCTAGCCCCGAATATGTAGTTATTTAGTCTGTTTATGTGGCCTTCCCACTCTCAATTACAAAAATATATGTTTTTTTTTTTATTGTTTGCTATGCTGTGTGAAGGAGATCACTTACATCTAAATAATTGCATTCTAAGGTTTGCAATGCGGATAGGGGTTGAAAGTTGCCAAGTAAATTCTAGGTACATGTATTCTCTTTCTGATTCCGAACAACTTTGATGCTATGGAGTATGATCGTATTTCAGCTAATTTTAATGTAAAATAGAAATAATCGATTTCTGGATTGTTTTTGATGGACGATTTGTAAAATAGCAGGTGGGGAAGTGGTCTGAGCGAAATATTGCAAATAACTCAAAATATTCCGGATACTTCTAGCTATGAATTTTATTTGAAAAATTTTTCGATACCGACTATATGTGAGGAGATAGAGGTGTTTCTGAGGTAGGGAGTAAATCCTTGGGTGATGGGGATCGAAAAAGTAGACACTCGAACTAAATTTGTTCTTTGGACGTCTAAGAACAGGAATCAATCATAAAATTGGTATTAAAATCCAGACCGCACAAATTTCCATTTGGGTTTATGCTCTAAAGTAATGTCTTACAGTGTTACCTAAAATATAAACTCTTGAGGTTTACCTAACCAAAATGTAATAAATTACTAGAATGATCAATAGGATATTTTTAACGATTCTTAGATCCATTCAAAATGTATAAAAAAAATAAGTCAAACAAATTATCGTTGATTTCAGATTTCCATCATCTGCAAGCGCAAATGTTGAGAAAAACACGGTTTCTAAAACAGTTGTCTTTTGCTGGAAATCTGACACCCGTGGACTTTTCTTAAAAATCGAACATGTCATTTTACACCAAGGCAGTTTTCCAACAAAAATCATTCATCAAAGAGATAGTCTTCCTGTTAGTAGCATATTTTTTCGTATTAGGAAACGGCGCAGCACCAAATCAAACCAACATCCACGATTGTGGGCATCAAACCGATTATCAATGTCTGGAAGCCAAAGATGACATCTGCGGTTGGTGTACACTGGAGAAAAAATGTGTCCCACGTGATAAGTGTAACAAAACAATGAACGATTCTTCACCATGGATTCATCATAATTTTCGTTCGAAACTTAACATCTCCAAAGTTTCTCCAGAATATTTATCTCGAGACGATTCTAATATAATTATACAACTGACTGTTGACAATTTACCATTACTCGGTACAGGCGTTCATTGTGAATTCACCTTTGCTCATAGAGTTATGAGCACCGATGGAACGCAGAATGGAACCGTTGTTAATTGCCCTTCACCTTCCGCTGATCTGTTATCATCGATGACGAAGACTTACCTATGGGCTTTAGCGAAACTAACCATTCATGCGACCAATATTTCGAACATTATCAGTACAGTGTATTTATTCTACGAATGTAATGGGTATAGCTCTTGTGTACCATGTACCGTTTCTAAATTCAAATGTTATTGGAGCACGAAGGCGCATAAGTGTATGCGTAATACAGCAGAGAGCATATCTGAAATCAGTACTTTAGAAAAGTATCCGGCTAAGGTGTACGATACTAGATACTGTCCGTTTATAAGTTTAATCGCATATAACGGATCTTCAGAAATTTTCATTCCACACGGTACTAGAATAACAGAAAAAATAGCATTTAAAATTTATAATCTTCACGAGTTCGATAGCACATCACAGTTTGTATGTAATTTCATTATCGAAAATGAGAATTCAATCTCGGTGAGTGCCACTGTGACGAGTGATATGCTGTTCTGCTCGAATTCTGAAGATAAGTTTACATACGTATCAAAAAAGTCGAAAAGTTTAGTCTGGGTTAAAATATTGGAAAGAAATTCAAATTCAAATTTTAATAAAATGGAAGAAATGAACTTATACGTTTACAAATGTAAATATTTAGCATTGAATTGCTCTCAGTGTTTAAATTTAGATAAAAAATACAAATGCGGATGGTGTGAAAGTACAAACCAATGCGAAGTAGAAACTCAATGCGATACAATCTCAGCACGTTGGTTGGACCAACTTGATTCGTGTCCCAATTCATCTGTGTTATATTTCGCCCCTCAATTAGGACTCTGTGAAGGAGGCACTAATCTCATAATACGGAATATCAAACAAAATTTCACATTCGATGATATCAAAAAGGCCATTACAGTTGCTGGAGTTCCCTGCGAACCAATAGAAAATTTATACGTACCGAATGAAAAAATCGTATGCCAGTTAAACAGAAATACTAATTCATTATGCGTAAACATCGCAGGCCCAATTAAATTAAACTTTAAAAATTTTCTATTTGTATCTAAAACAAATTTTACTTTCGTGAATCCAAAAATCAAGGATATTTCTCCAAAGGAAGGACCACAAAAAGGCGGTAACGAGCTAACAATTACTGGAGAATTTATGGATGCGGGTACAAACATCGAAGTGTTCATTGGTGAACTGCCTTGCATGCTCATCGCAAAGAAGTCTACCATTTTAAAATGCGTTACCATTGCCGCTACGTACTCATTCAAAAGTAATGTTATAATAAAATTCGATAATGGAATCCGAACTTCGGAAAACTTCATGTATGAATATAATGACGATTTACCTTATACTTCTAATTATATTACTATTCCTAAAGGTATTCCAGGTGGTGGTGAAATTATTAGAATAGATGGTCTTAATTTGCACTCAATCTATGATGTGAAAATTTATGTAAAATTGGACCTGAAATTAGATACGAACCCCAAACTGTACCATGGCAATTGTACAGTTGCGAGTAATTCTTACATGACTTGCCTATCTCCTTCCATCCCAAATGTTATAGATTGCTCTTCTGACTGGAAAATTCCTAAATTATTACCCTACGGATTTCACATGGAAATTTTGAACGAGTCTCTTGATTATTCTATAGAGAAAAAATATCCGAGATTCGTATTATATTGCCGTCCCATCTATAACCAAACTTCATCGAATGATTCAGGTCCATGGGCAATGATTATATCGATAACAGGAATACTTTTCCCATTGGCTGTCATCATATTTCTTTGGTTCTATCACAATACAATAAAAAGTTATAGAAAAATGAAAAAAATGCGAGAAGACCTGGATAGGCTGGAATTATTCGTAGCTGCCGAATGTAAAGAAGCGTTTGCCGAATTACAAACTGAAATATCCGATTCGAGAATCAGCGGTATGCCGGATACATTACCATTTTGGGACTATCATACCTATTTAATGAAAATTCTTTTCCCAAACATGAAAGACCACAGCAAGATACTAGCCAATAAACCAGAACATGCGACTAAAAAGGGAGAACTGCAAATGTTTTTTCAACTTATCACGAATAAGACGTTTTTGTTAATATTTATCCGAACGTTGGAAAGTAACAGCAATTTCTCGTTAAATGATCGAGTATACTTTGCTTCCATGTTGATGATGACTTTACAGAATGAAATGGAATATTGTACCGACATTATTAAAACATTATTGACTTTAATGGTCGAGAAATACGTGAGAAATGAGAAAAATGCTAAACTTTTATTTCGACAAACGCAAAGCGTTGTGGAAAAAATGCTCTCAGCTTGGTTCACCTTCTTACTTTATAAATTCCTTTTGGAATGTGCTGGAAAACCTTTATTTACCTTGTATAAAGGTATGAAACAGCAAATAAGTAAAGGTCCGGTAGATGTTATTACATCCGAAGCTCGATATTCTCTTTGCGAAGATAAACTCATTCGACAACATGTTGATTATTGCTCCTTGACTGTAAATGTAAGTGTACCCGAACAAACAGCTACAGCTACCGGATTATTGGAAGCAGTGGAAAACGTACCAGTGAAAATGTTAGATTGCGATACGATTTCGCAAGCTAAAGAGAAAGCCGTGAATAGCATATATTACGCTGTGAACTTTAGCAAACGTCCAAAACCATCTGAATTGGATTTTAAATTTGAAGCTGATTCGTCTAGTTCGATAATCCTACGCGATACCGATCTTTCTTCACAAGTCGAAGACGAATGGAGAAGATGTAACACACTAAGTCATTATGAAATTAAAGATGGCTTCGAGCTAACTTTGGTATTAGCTGAAAAAGAATCTACTCCTATTTTACCTGCTACAGTACGAAGTAATCGTTATCAATTGCCTGAATCTCCAGATTGTGATAACTGGAGAGCCACCATAATCGAGTGTGCTACTCCAAAAACATGCAGAGCACGATATATCTCATTCCTTGATAATGACGCTTATTACAAAGAATGGCATTTGGTAAAACCCAACCAACCTAAAGATGATCATGTGTATCATGATGGAAGTAATATAGTCTCGGAGGTTTATCTTACAAGGTTACTAACCACCAAAGGTACATTGCAGAAATTTGTCGACGAAGTGTTTGAAGTTATACTGAGCAAAGCGCGTCAAAGTGACTGTTTTCCAATACCTATAAAATACATGTTTGATTTTCTCGATGATCAAGCTTCACAATACGGTATTACTGATCCGGAAGTTGTGCACACTTGGAAAAATAACTGCTTACATTTACGCTTTTGGGTGAATTTAATCAAAAATCCGGATTTCTTATTCGATGTACATAAATCAGAAATTGTAGATTCGTGCCTCAACGTCGTCGCTCAAGCGTTTATGGATTCGTGCTATATCGGAGAACATCGATTGGGAAAGGATTCGCCTACGGCCAAATTATTATACGCTAAAGATATACCTTTTTACAAAGAACGAGTTAAAAAATATTATTCTGATATTAAAGCCATGCCAGCTGTATCGCGCGGAGCTATGAATGCCTTATTGGCTAAAGAGTCTCAACTACATTGTATGGACTTTAATGTGAATTCGGCTGTGTATGAAATTTACAAATATGCGCTAAAATACAGAAGTCAGTTGATGGCTGCGTTGAGAGAAGATGAGTTTGCCCAGAAATATAATCTAGTGAGTAAGATGGAAGTGGTACTTGATATCAAGGCGACTGATTAAAATCAAATGGAAAAAAAAAGGAGGGAATAGAAAAATACTGCTAATATTCACGTGATAAATTGAATTACAAAAAGTCCAGGGTTAGTTCAAGAAGAATAATGAGAAAATATCTGATCATTAATATATGTTATTAAAGTAAAGAAAGATCATGCTTCAATCATATGCTTACAATGTTCAGAAAATTTTTTAAAAACAAGTTTGGTACCTATTTGATCTTTTTGATGGATGAATTTTATCAGGCTAGTTTCCCAATGTTCAATGTTTCAGTACAATTTTTTTTTTTGGTGCTGCGTATTTATGCATACTTACTTATTAAGTACCTAGCTACATACATACCTGTTAATTTTAAGGGTTAGAATAAAAATTCACAAATACAGTATTTATGTTTCAAAAAAAGACACAAGTAATTAAGATTTTTAACTGATCAAATTGGTGAAGGATTCAAAACAACGTTTGAAAAAATTTCGTCCAAGTACAGAATGTCCAAAAAAAAATATAAGAGATTTTTTTTATGTCTAATGTTGGAGGTATGTTCTGATTACCATCATTAACATTGAAAGCTGTTTAATAGCACATTTCTCAAAAGTCCGACAACAGTGGATCGTCATACAGTAAACCATCGAAATCCGGATTGGTCAGATTTTGATAGTTTGGATGTTGATGACCTTAACACTGATAGTCAACTGTTTTGGACTGTTAACATTTTGATTGTCAACAGTTGGATTATGTTTGACAAAAACGTTGAATATTATGAAGGATTGATTTTATGATTTTAATTCTCAGGAAAATCAAAGACGTTTAAAGTTAACCCGTTAACATTTGATCTTGACTCTGAATTGATTTTATGAAATTTTGAAAAAAATTAATTGACCTTAACTCTAGTTTATTTTATAATTTTAAGTTGAAATGTTGAGGAGGATTGTTCGATTGTTTAAAGATCTCATTTTACCAAAATTTCTCTCTCACTTTATGCAGGGTGTTCTATCTTGATAGTACCTCCTTCACACCATAAATAGAGCAACACAAGTTGGACTCGTGTAGCATAGGTTGCTTGTCCAAAACATTGCAGGGCGCAAACCTCAACTCCCTATCTTATTAAGATGAAAAATTTTAACCTTTTGAATTCTAAAAAAGAGGAATGAAACTTCGAAACAATTGAATTTCTTATTTTTGACAATTCAAATACTCATAATTTTTTATCCAAGTGAGACAGAGAAATAAGGCTTGCGGCATTAAAAAGAACAAACTTATGTCTTCCAATAACATCAGTTTAACTAATGTGTCATAGGAACAAGTTTTTGAATAATTCAACAAAAATGATGAAAATTTGAGGTTTTGTGCACGTTTTTTGCATTATTTATTCAATTGTTTGCTTTCTTGCGTTGCCATTACAAAAACTAACTACCCTATAGTAAGCTAGAAAAAATGATTTTTTCTCTCAAATAAATTATAATTCTCTACCTATTTTGGTTTTCAAATTGCACACGCTTGAAAAACTTGTACAAAATTGAAAAAGTGTGAATTAAAGTAGCTTAGATAGCCCCTGTAGCTAAGAGGGTAGGCAAATACACATACATAGATTCTATATGTGTTGCGTTCCGAGAAGCTGTAGACCGACAGATTTTGGAGACTGTAAATTGAAAATAATGATCAAAAATGCTCCAAAAAGAGTTAAATTTTTGGTTTTTGATTTACTCGGGCACTACTTATTTTCTTTCTGTTCTCAAGTCTTGAATACTGTCGACAAATTTTTCTGGTGAAAGCCAAGGGATCGCTGCCCGAGTCAAAAAGTCAGCCTGGAAAAAGTTAGGTTTCCTCGGGCAGAAAATTTCTAGCTATGCCACTGATTGGAGATACAAAAAAAAATTATATCAAAGTTGTATA
Organism: Ferrisia virgata; assembly: GCA_900060175.1. Taxonomy (NCBI): domain Eukaryota; kingdom Metazoa; phylum Arthropoda; class Insecta; order Hemiptera; family Pseudococcidae; genus Ferrisia; species Ferrisia virgata. Next base: position 51,218 of record FIZR01029618.1, read on the forward strand.
AATTTAAACGATGTTGATTTTGTAGCGTACAACTTTTTTACCACCAAAAGTTGCGTATGGCTTATGAAGGAATAATGGCGGAGGGGGGCATCGTACGATTGTATGCTTACCTGTATAATTCTAAAATTTTTGTCTCATATTTATAAGCAAAGGTTACATACACTTTTAGCCGTTTTGAGGTTGGGTTTTTTCGAAAGTTGGAGAGAGATGGTGAAAAAAAATTTCGAAATGAGGTCAAATGAATGCGGTGAAAATTCGGAGTCTCTGAATTGACTTTTGACTCTTCCCCTCCTGTTCAAAATTCTCAAACATTTAAATTGCGTTATAGTAAACGATGTAAAATTGAAAAAAGTTCTCGAAGTTTTTCGTGCTTTTTCATGGGTACAAAATTACGTTTGAAAATGTAAAAGATAATTCTTAAAAATTTTCTCATGATTAAAAAAATAAAAATCAAATTTGGGTGCAATGAGGGATCAAAGTGTTTGAAATGGAACTCGAATCAGTATCAAAATAATTATACACTTCTTCATTTTCAAATAAGCTGAAATAAATTGTAAAATTAAAAAGAATTTTTTATAGGTTAGCTACATTATATACCTTATCTTGTTATTCTATTTGCGCATTAGAAACGTGGGTAATATGATATGTCAAGTTCTCAGTAATCAATGGACTTATTAAAAACAAATAAGTTAGGAAAAAATATCACGGATGATTCAATTATCACTTTTTTTCCTATTATTATGATAATTACTATGTCATTAGCATACGGTTCTTGGACACGTACATCACTTTGATTGAAAAATTATGGTAGTGCAATATATATCGCGTGTGTAATTTTTTACGGTTATTTCGAATGAAGACATCGCGTTCTTGATTTTTTACGATTTTATTGGATTGAGGTGAGTTTCAAAAGTATCTGATGATTTTATAGTGGTTGAAAACACCCGTTTTTTCTAGAATTCAAAAAAAAAAAATTCATACTAGAACAAGTTTATTTTTCTGATTTTAATATATTTTTCGGATATACTTATCTATTTACTTAAATTCCAGTAAATATCTAATCGATGTTTACATGTTTTAATTAAATTTCAGAACATTTGTGTTGAAAAACTTTAAAACAAAGTGAATACCTACGATTTGAAGCTACTGACAAATCTCAGGATGTTTATTCCATTACGACTATCAATTCAATGAATCCAATTCATAATTGAAATCGTATTCTTTTGTTCTTATAACCAAATTAATGATGGAATTTTTGTATAACATGTCAATTTCCTGGCTAATTTTCATAGTTTTTCTATCCCCCAAGTTTGTTGAACCGACTTTTAAGTGCATAACAGAATTCAATGATTACAATAATTTAGAGTTCATTAACTTCGCAGTATACAAAAGTGATGGAAAAATTTTCATCTTCCTCAGTGCAGTAAACCATTTGTATCAGTTATCATCGGATCTAAAATTTATAGGTAATGCTTCGACAGGACCTCGTGAAACCAATTGTTCAAATACAGATCGCAGCAACTCTACTAATAGGTGCTTGGAAAATACTGATAATTACAATAAAATTCTATTCATTGATAGAAAATTTAACAAGTTACTATCTTGTGGAGCCTTTATTGAAACGCCGTGCTCTGCCTACAGCACAGAATTTGACGAAGAATTTGTTGAACAAAAGCCAAAAAGGTTACCACAATCAGCAGTAGTAACAAATAGCAAAGTTGCTTCTACAGTAGCATTTATCTACAGGAAGAATAATCAACAAGGGTTTTTTAGTTTGTATGTTGCAAATTCATATAGTGATCGTTCTCCAAACCAACATGATGTACCAGCCCTAGCTGTAAGGACCCTTCAATCCGAGCTGAGTACATATCTTACTGTTCTAAGTAAAAATGAAAATAACTTTACGCAGCATCGCGATAAATTTAAAGTTCAATACGTGTATGGGTTTAGTTCTGGGCAATTCATTTACTTACTAACCACGCAACTAGATCACGTAGATGGAGTGCAAAAGTCTCACTATATTTCTAAGCTGATTCGCATATGTCAGTCTAATGAGAAACATTCATTTCCTGGATATTCTGAAATTCCGATCCAATGTAGCGCTGATGAAAACTCAGTTTATGATTTAGCGAAAACCGCATATGTTGATAAACCTGGTACAGAATTAGCGAACTCGTTAAATATTACAAGTCATGATGCCGTTTTATTTGCAGTATTTTCTCAAAACCAAGACATTCAGTTCAATTCTAATACAGCTAGTAATCGCAGTGCTTTGTGTGTGTATTCGATCAAAGCAATTAATGAAAAATTTGATGAAAATCTTCGTAGTTTATTTAATCAGCCCGAATATCGACAAAACATCGATTGTGGTGCTGCGCTTTGTAATTCTGGAATGAATGAACTACTAATGGGATCTATTCTTGTAACAGCGTCACCTGTTGAAACTTTTGATTTACTCGTTACTGCTATTATTAGTACGCGAAATAAGAGGCATACCACTTTGTTTCTTGGTACCAATTCTGGTTATTTAAAGAAGCTTGTTATGAATAGAATGAATACTACATTCCAATATCCCAGTATATTGATTGATGAAAGACACCCAGTGATAAAACTTGAACTTTTACATAATGCTGAGCTAGACTATTTGTATGTGATGACCAAACATAAGCTCATTAGATACACCATAGGAGGAATCAATTGTTACAAATATCGAACGTATGATGAATGCATTCAATCTGGAATTCAGTACTGTGGATGGTGTGGATTGAAAGGTGAATGTACTTCTGTGTATAATTGTGATCAAAGTGATTTTTCATCGTGGATTATCAATGATTTTCGGAAAAATGTGAACTTAACTATACTTAATGGTCCCGAATTTTCAGTTGAATCTACCATACATTTAAAATTAAGTTTTAATAAGTTACCTCTAATTAGTGAAGAGTTTTTTTGTGTTTTTGATGCTAAACCTTTTTCTTTTAAGCCTAAATCTTGGCTGACGAACGCTGTCTTGTTTGATCAGTCTTCTGAGTATAAATTATTATCCTGTCCTGTGATCAAAAATGGAAGTCAACCCATTGTACTGGATGGCGATCATTTAAATGTCACTGTATCAATTTCAACGCATTCAATTGAGAGAATTGTTACCGCAGAAATCGCACTCTTTAATTGTAGTACATATAAGTCTTATGTTTCATGTAATTCTTTAAAGTTCACTTGTCGTTGGTTAACCATCGAAGGAATATGTTCACATCAACTATCAGATAATTTTTTGAGTAATAATGTTGTAACCAGTTCAATCGATAAATTGCCCTCGAAGAAATATAATACTACCAGCACAAAAAATATAAACAAGCAGAATTTGTCAAATTGTAGTGTGTACCATGTTTCTGATAGTTGTGTGAAAGCCTCTATCCCAGAATGCGGTTGGTGCACCACCACCAACAAATGTACCGTTAAAGATGATTGCTCTCTTTCTGACAAATTATCATGGATTAGTAATAATATTCGGGATAATTTTTCATTTCATATGGTTACTTCAAAACACTTACAGTTTGGAAGATCTGAGAATATTACATTAACAATGGTCAATGGGTCTGATTTGATTCGATCAATCGATGTTAAACTTTATTGTTTGATAAATGTTCAAATCAGCACGTTAATAATTTTGAGCAACGTCACAATGGACGAAGAAACAAAGAAGCAATTCATTTTCACTTGCAAAGCACCAGCATTTGATGAAATACCTTTCATGTCATACCAAAATCATACTCAAATTGCTAGGTTATCGGTCATTGTATCGACCATAACAACCAACATTACAGATATCTGGAGTACCGAAATTCAATTTACTGATGGTTGCAACTCCTACGTTTCTTTACTCGAATGTATCAATATTTCTTCAAAATATGAATGCCATTGGTGCCGGATAGAGAACATTTGTACCCACAACATTACAAATTGCGATAGAAATAAAAGCAACGACGTTGAAATTGAACCCTTGTCCGTTACTTGCTCTGATACGCATAGTATTGGTAATAATATTCCATCGGTATCATCTTTTTTTCCAAACAGAGGGCCATGGAAAGGAGGTACCAAGATCACTATCGAAGGTGAAAATTTATACTTCTTAAACGAAGAATCACCCAACAGTATCATAGTAGCTGGTAGGCCCTGTCTATTAGTTACAGACACTACAAATTCTTCAAAGAAGATCGATTGTATCATAGATAAATCAAATTCATCTAAAGATGGCGAAGGGCCAGTTGAGATACACGTGAATGGAGTAATAATTCTATCTGAAAATAATTTTACTTTTGTTAATCTCAAAATCACTAGCGTTACTCCAAATCAAGGTCCAATTTATGGTGGTACCAACTTGACCATTACTGGTGAAAATGTAGGTACTGGAAGGAATATAGATGTTTTAGTAGGAAATATATCATGCACAGTATTCTTACGCCAATCGAATCGAATCGAATGTATCACCAGTCCTTCACCTAACGTAATGCAGCCGAGTGAGATAAAATTAATTTATGATAACAGCGTTGATTTGAGCACTAATGAATCTTACACTTACGTTCTTGATCCCGAACGTGATGAGAAAGGTTTTAATATTGAACCAAAAGGCATTCCTGCTGGTGGTGTTACAATTTTGATTCGGAATATGGAAGTTTCGCCATCTTTTTCAATATATCTCCTTATACACAATAATGATGAAATTTATAATGCTTCTTGCGAGCGTGAAAATAATAATTCATCTACTACGTTTGCCTGCAAGTCACCTCGTATACCAAATATTGACAATAATCCAACCAATATTAAATTCCCAGTGATATTTAATGTTTCAGTGATGAGTTTGGGACCCAGTGGTCAGAGTATTACAATTCCTAGTCATCAATCTAAGTTTTATCTGTATCCCAATCCAGGGTTTTTATATTTTTTCAACTCTTCGGTTGTATTCAGTTCAAACAAATATGTAATCATAATAGGAAGGTATATAAATGAGGCGTGCCAAAAAGAAGACATCCATGTATCGGTTGGTAACCGCAGCTGTAAAGTAATATCATTATCTACCCATCAGTTGATCTGCCAGTTGCCATATCTTCAAACATTCAATCATTTTACTTATGATTTAGAAGAAGAGTACGACGATTTAAGAGAATATGAAACCATCATCGTCTCTATTGGAGAGCATTTCAAAAGAACTGTACATAAGCAGAGTTTTTCCCATGGGAATGATACAAAATTAAGTCCATTTATTTACGTTGTCATTATCGTTGGTGTACTCGCCATCATTATCATTATCGCTTTCCATTTAACTGACCGCAAGAAAATAGCGACAAGAATGTTGCAAAAATTGAAAACAGCCAAGCAGGAAAAAGAATATCTCGAACTGAACGTTGCTCTAGAATGTAAAGAAGCATTTGCCGAACTTCAAACTCAAACAAGTTTATTCACTTTGGATAGTTCTTGCGACAATTTACCATTTCTGAGCTATCGTAATTATGTAATGAACATTTTATTCCCAAATATTGGCAATTGTTCCGCTATTGTTTCTGGAAAAACAATATTAATCCACGAAGAAGAAGGTTTACGTTTATTTGAAGATTTAATTAAAAATAAAGTATTTCTACTGACCTTTATTAGAACCATAGAAAAAGATGAGCATTTCTCTATGAACGATCGAGTTTTTGTCGCTTCTATGATTATGTTAACACTAAATAAAGATCTAGAATACTCGACTGATATACTCAAAATTTTAATGACGGAATTGATAGCAAAATACAGCCAAGGTGAAAACCATCCCAAACTTTTGCTTCGTCGCACTGAAAGTATAGTTGAAAAAATGCTCTCAGCTTGGCTCTCTATTCTGCTGTATAAATTTCTCAGTGAATGTGCGGGCAGGCCATTGTACAATTTATTTAATGCTGTCAAATTACTGGTAAATAAAGGTCCCATTGATATGATAACATCTGAAGCGCGGTACTGTTTGAACGAAAATAAAATAATACGACAAAAGATTGAATTTCAACCTTTAACAATATATGTGAATGTTACTCAACAAGTAGCTATTCTCATGAAACTAGAATCCGCCATGGAGAAAGTTTCAGTCAAGGTGTTAGATTGTGATACGATATCGCAAGTTCGAGAAAAAATATTTGACGTCATTTTAACCTCCATAAACTATGGCCAGCGTCCAAATTTATCTGAGGTACATATCGAGTTATTAAATGATACATCCGAAAGAATAATATTATTTGATGACGATTCCAATTCTAAAATCGAAGGGAAATGGAGACAAAAAAATACGCTGCGCCATTATGGAATCTCTGATAAAAGTATTCTGAATTTAATAATCCTCAAACACATGAATTTGTATCCTTCGTCAACGACGGGATCAATAAATGATGCAGAAAAGGGCTATGTTGATAATTTGAGCATGCCTTCATCATCACGTTGTTCCGAATCAAACAAAGTTAACTCCTCAGAGTCTGCCTCTACATCCATGTTGGATATTGACGTTTATTACAAAGAATGGCATTTGGTAAAACCTCCCAACGCAGATGATACTCTAGATAGTCAAAATAACGTTATTCAAGTTGTTCCAGAAATTTACTTGACGCGATTATTAGCGATGAAAAGTGCTTTGAAGCCCTTCGTAGATGATTTGTTTGAAATAATATTCAAAAAAAATCGCCAAAATAATTGCTTTCCAACAGCCATCAAATTTATGTTCGATTTTTTGGATAATCAAGCTCTACAAAATGGTATAACTGATCCAGAAGTTTTGCATGTGTGGAAAACTAATTGTTTACCATTGCGATTTTGGGTGAATTTAATAAAAAATCCGAATTTCCTGTTTGATGTGCATAAGTCTAATATCGCTGATTCATGCCTCAGTGTAATCGCTCAAGCTTTTATGGATTCGTGCTCAACAACGGAAAATTATTTGAATAAAGATTCAGCCACCACAAGATTACTCTACGCTAAAGAAATACCTATTTATAAGAAATGGGTTGAAAAATATTACGCAGATATCAAAAATATGTCTTCAGTGTCACCTCAAGAAATGAGTGTTTTATTAGTGAAGGAATCTAAATCACATGCTAATGATTTTGACACGTATTTGTTCCTTGACGAGCTGTACAAGCATACGGCGAAGTATAAGCATAAATTAATCTCCGCCCTGGAAGATACTGAAATTAAAATTGGAAATTTACTGGCATTCAAGTTTAAAAGAGTTATTGATATTATGTCCTCCGCAAATCATTGATACAAAGTTCATTTGGGAATTATTACTCTGTCAATCAAAATGTAATTACTTATTTCATCGACCTGATTTTTTTTTACATTGTGAGTGAAAACCTGGCTGTTACATTCCATCGACATTGTGAGGTCCTTGAAGACTAATAGGACTATTTTTGGAGCGATCTGATATTTATTTCTATTTCTAGCCTGATTGTAGGGTACATGTCATATTTTCAGTGAAAATAAGATTGGTATAGTCTGCTAAGCTACAATACGCTCACATTGGTGTTGAATTTGATATTTTTGAGTGAGAATGATCTTTGGTAGAAATTCACTTATGCCCAAATTTGGAGAGGGGGTGCAGTGGGCTACGATAGTAAAATTCGTTCGTTTTCAAACCAATCAATAAAGGATCAAAAGTTGTATAATATATTCAAAAACCAGCTTCGAAGGTCAATTAGCAGGAATGCGATGGGATGTTTTCCTCTTTTTGACTTTGAAAAAATGCTACTCCTCCTATATCTTCCCTCCGAATTGAGGTACCGTAGGAGGTTGAAATTTGATATGTAGATTTAATGGATACCCTAAATATGCTTCTTGGAGGTTTTGACTTTTCAGTACCATTGTACCCTCTTAGTATCTCAAAAAATGACTTTTGGCAGTTTTTCTAAATTTTTGAGTGTAGTCTACGCATGTCTCCCATGCAAAGTGCAATTTTTTAAGTACATGTAACCAATTTAATTTTTAGCTCACTTTGTTAGTATACTTGTATTTCAAATTTAAGAATTAGAAATTAGGAGTTTTAATTTTAGTTCCTTTTTTGAAAGTTCGTGGAATTAATTTTATAATTTTTTATGATATTATCGGTTATGTTTCGTTTCTAAATAGTTTCTGACCCTTCATCACTTTTCTCTAAATTATTGTAATTTAAATACAGTGTCAAAAAAAACTAGCTAAATCATTAAGGAAACTCTTCAAAAATTTTCTTTGAATATTGAAGTGTTTGTAGTAAGAGATCACAGGTCAAAAGTTACAGCCCCGTAATTTGTGTCGTGTTTATTTGATATAATTTTTAAACTTTTTTTCTTGAATACCTAATTAGATACTTATACATCAAGCCTGGATTAAGAATATGTGAGGCCCGGGGCAGATAGCAGCTTCGAGGCTCCTTGTTTTCACCACCATTATAAAATTTTCAATCCAAATTAGTTTATTTCTCCTCGTGATCAACGATGAGTTTGGTGGTAAGATTGTACATGCCTGAGTGAAGCGAGGACAAAATTCTTTGCGGAAAACCTCGGTTTTAATGGCCGAAGAATATATTTTTGAAAAAAATTTGTCAGTTTATGCATTCTCGAATAGTTTGAGCCCCAAGAACGTTGACGTTGATACTTCAGCGAAATTTTCACTTCAAAAATACCTTCAACTTTACACTGACTGATTTGCTCAAAGTTTACAGTCATGTTAAAGATAAAACATAGAAATTGGTTAATATTTATACTCAACTATGAATATAACTCAATAAAGGAAAAAATGAGGAACTACCAAATGTCCAAGCGAAGCGATGGCAACATTTTTCCAATATGTTCGTGCACAACACTTTTCTCCTCAGACTAAAGCTTTGGACTGCTGAAAAAATTTATTTAAAATATCGAATAAGGCCTCTACCGGGAGGATCCGAAACTGCAGCCCCTTAGCCCCCCTCCCCTTAATCCAGGCCTGACCAACATATTTGCAAACGTGGTTTATTTTTAATGTATGCTGGTAGTTTAATATGTACAGTATTTACTTTAATCATTTCTACCATTTTGTAATAATGTTTACTTTAGTTTTAATATCATGTGGGTCAAGTTTTATTACTTTTATATTTTAATATTTTTAAATCTTAGTTTTTATTTTCAAGATACATAAAAAGCACTTATTTTTTTCATCATTTACTTTTTTATCGTATTTGTGCCTATTTTTATGATTAATTGTTTTTTGAAATTATTTTGAAAAAAGTACGAATGGGGTTTGTTATAAATTTTTCTATATTTTAATGCGTTCAATTATTTTCTAAACATTAGTTGTTTGAGGTACACAGACGAACATCAGTTATACCCTTCCACGAGTAATTATTCTTGGTAAAGCTTCAGGAATCTTACAAGAAGGTGTTACCACAACTGTTGCTGTGAAGATGTTGAAGGGTATCCCAATTTCCGAACTTGATGATGCTTAACATGACAAAGATACGGATTCATTAATTAAAATTGAAAATTTAGATATTCATTCCGATGCGGACATGATTGATTTGGTGTCTGAAATGGAAATTATGAAATTGATCCGAACACACCCCAACATTATTCGTTTGCTTGGATGCTGTACACAAAATGGTGCTTTGCTGATTATAACTGAATACGCTGTTCATGGAAATTTACGTGATTTTCCTAGAAAACGTATTCCTGGTCTTCCTAATGAAATTGCTTTAGGTGATCTTAGTTAAAAGACAGTACTGATGTTTGCCACCCAAGTAGCTCAAGGAATGGAACATTTGGTATCCATAAAAGTAAAATAAGTACCTATTATTTGTTGAAGTTCTTCATTTTAAACTTTGGTTAGAATTTTCATAATTTGTATTGGTTTCAATTTCGATAACTGTTTTTAGTGTGTCCATCGGGATCTAGCAGCCCGAAATGTGAATTACGCGTGCTATAAAGAAACGACGAAAAAAATAGTACAGGAGAAGAACCCTGTAAGTCCATACAGTCCACAGTCATGTGAAAAAAATTGGACTCGAATTGCTTTTTTCCTTCTTTCTTTCGACTGTTTTAGCGAATTTGCGGACGCATACCCAACCGAATTGAGAAATTAAATGCAACATCTTGTAGAGCATGGCATGCACTACAAAATGGTGTACAAATTTGAACTCTGAAAAATTCCGTCACAAAGCTGAGGAAATTTCGCAAAATTTCAAAATGTTGAAACTGAGGTACTCTTATACGAGTATTTTGCAATTTTCTGATGAAACCAAGCGTCATACGAATAATTTCTTGCGGAAGGATTTGATGTGTAGAGGAGGAAATTTCTTTTCTACTTAAAGTAATTAGTTTTTTTGTATGGCCTTTCGTTCGGGCTTGAATACAGTTAGTGTAAGTATGTGCAAAAAAAGGCCTAAAATTCAAGCTGTACACACATTTGCACTTTTACATTTTAATTAAAAACTAGGCAGTTTATGACATTAATGCATTGCTATGTGAGTGGTTCTGTCTACCCTAGAACTATTGCTTCTCGTTAGTATCATGAACTGCGTAATTTTGGTTGAAAGTGCGAAAGTTCTTACGAGAACCGTATTTGTCCTACAAAAAACTAATTTCAACATTTCGAGCTTTCGCGAGGTTTCTTCAGCTTTTAGGTTAAATTTTTCAAAATTCAAATACAGCCTTCTTGTACTGTATTGCATGTTCTACAAGATGCTATTTTTGACTTTTTAATTCGGTTAGGTATTCGTCCGTGAATTTGCTGAAACGGTGAGAAAAAAAACGAAAAAATGTCTTATTTTTTTCACACGACTCCAAGGTGAATTTCGCTTGGCCAAGTTTCACAAATGGCTCGATTTTCGGCATAAAAAGGGCCAATTCCTCTTCCCCCATCACACTAATTCTTTGCGATGTTGGACAAGATAACTATGCCAGTAAATGTAATAGCATCGATGTACTGAATGTAGCATGTTCTCACACTCTTTCAAACTTTGGTGTTGGGTTCATTATACATAAATTCCTATATGTAAATGTAAATACTCGAAATAAGATGGTGCAACTAGTTTATAGAATAGAATCCATGATATTTTTCCCTTATGAAGAAATATTTACAAAAAGAGCTTGTACAACTTCAAAAACTGAAATAATTTGCTATAAATGATAGCAGGCATACAGCCAGGGAGAAAGTCGGCCCTGGACCTCGCCTTCGAGGCCAAAAAACTTTAAACATTTCTACATTTATACAGCTTTTTTTTTCTAAAACTTGTACAAATGTCCGTTTTAATCGTCAAGATAGAAATTTTTGTCATATTTTTTTTTTTTGTATTTATTTTGTCATACTTTATTAACCACTTCACCGCCATTTTTGATTTTTTTACCACATATACTTAGGAGCATATATGCTGTGTTTCTGAGCGAATCGAAAATTTTTATCTTTATTAATTTTTTTATGAATTTTCAAAGTTAGCGGCAGGTTTGGGCAAAAATAAAATTTTGAAAATAACGTATCTCAGCCCCTTCGATATTTTGGATACGCTAACCATTATACATGTAAGTCTCATGAGTTTACCTATTACTGGTATAAGGGGATGGAGATTAATGCAAAACACCCGGTACAGTTATAGATACGGAAATTTCCCTCGAGCCAGAATAAGTTAATGATCTACAATTGTTAAAAACATGAATTGCATTCATAAGCTTATAAGTAGAAGGAGGCGTTAAACTCTGTAAAAAAAAAAAGAATATTACAATAAGTATTAAATTGTTTTATAAGAGTTTTACCTTGGCCCTATCCAAAACCGGCGAAGTAAATTTTTAATAACTAAGCTCTGGTGGTGGAAATTGAAACATGTCCCATTTAAATGACATGGGTATCAAAATACAGGAGCTAAATAGTTGAGATCCCCCTAACAATAAATCTAAGACCCCCAACTAAATTTACAAACCAAAGTTCAACTTCCTAGCTTAATTTAGAGGAGAGATAGGGCAGGATCAGCCTTTTTTCAAGGTCAAAAAGGAAGAAACCCCATATCGCCTTTCTTAATTAATCCAGGAGGCTGATTTTTGGGCGTGTTGTAAAATTTTGAATTCATTTTAGCGGTTTTGGCCTTTCTGTACCCCTCCCCCAAATTTGGACATAACTGAATTTTGAACTAAGATCGTCCCCACTCATTATGTCTGATCCACCGCCAAACTGAGCTGGCTGATCGAATTGGAGCGATTTTGGTTGGTATCTAGCAGAGTAAGTTTTTTTAGTCTCCTTCGAGTAAAAATTAATATTTGACCTGGTTAAAAGTGGTCGTAATGGTTTTCTAGGACCCCAAAACGAATTTTGTTTTGATATTCGCCCCTCATTTGCCGTGGGTCGACAGACTGTAATAGTCTGATTTTCAGTGGCAATACGACATAGAAAATCAGGCTAAAGAATTTACAATAATGGTACGAAACAATGATAAGACACCTTCTATACTTATGTTGCAAGTTTTTTGGTTTTCACCACAAGAAGACATCGCATCACTATGCAGTTGCTTTTACCTATACCTAAAATTTTACGAAATTGAAAAAAAAAGAAGATTGAAGTTGTAAAAATAAAATATTTCACTGGAGAGCAGGCGAGAACTGGCCAAAAAATTCTTCCTGGGAAATGAACCGACTGAGGGCCCGCAAAAAGATCAAGAGCCCCAGCTCCCTCTACCCCTCTCCAATTACAATTTTCATATTCATTTCTGAAAACTTTACAAACATTGAAGAGCATATCTTGTTCTTCAAAACATACCTAACATAATATCTTTTTCTTCTTTTTAAAATATTTAAATCAATGAAGTTGGAGGGGAGTTGAAATTGAACGGATGTGGAATGGAATAGAGTTGGAATTTAGGTGAACTTGAAATACTTGCGATCTGAAATCTATAATCTTTACAAATTTTTTTGGCAAAGTAAAATACAGAAAAATTTTTGTGTACAGAGTACCGCTTACCGTTTTTTGAGTTTAAGTGTACAAAATTTAAACGAGTAAAAAATATTTGCGTGGTCGAGCGAAGTAAGTGTAAAATTAAGAGAAAAACGGATTCTTTCAATGTCACAATTGCATTTTTAGAAATTTTACTTCATTTTCTTTAGTTTGTCAAATTTTATACACAACTGAGCGTAAATACAAAAAAAATGCATGTCTGAGCGAAGCGAGAGCGAAATTTTGAAAAAGTTGGAGTTTTTAACACTAAAATTGCTTATTGGGAGTTCAAATCCATTTTAGTAAGTTCCTGTAATTGGCATAATTTTTCTCTTTTTTCTTACCAGTTTTTTGTCAACTTTTCACGATTTACAAGTTTTTTACCAACTTCAGCTTTCTCATTCCATGATGACGTTTCCGCATAAAGCAGTCGATTTTTCTGAATTTCAGCTCTCAAAAATAAAGAAATGAGGACAAAGCAAGCATACCTGAGTGAATCCAGGGCGAAAAGTTTAGAAATAGCTAGGGTGAGAGACTGAGGGTTCAAAAAAGGGACTTGAAATGCTTCTACTAATTTTTTACTTGCTATAATGAATTTTCATATTGAAAAAAAAGGCTGCAAAGAGTGTTAAAATTGTGAGTTAAAAATAGGTAAACAATGCCCGAGTGAGCGAGGACGAAAATTTTGAGATAATATTGTGAAATGAAATTTTCAAAAATTTTGATACTTGAACATTTTTTTTTTAGTTTTTGAAAACCCGGGCCTCAAGGGTGTTTCTTTTCATATTAGTATACAACTCTGACCATAGCATCTGAATAATTTTTTTAAAGAAAACATAATTTCTTCTTTCATTCGCTCTTTAAAGATAGAAAAGGGAGTTGAAGAGGCCTGCCAAAAAAATATTGAAAATTGCAATACTGCTTTGAGAGCTTGGTTTGGTATTGAGTGAACCTCGTGATACGATTTATATTTTATAAATTATATTCGATTCTTCCAATCTTCCTTTCAACGTACGAAATGAATAAAAATTTGTGGTCAAATTAATTTTATTTCGTGTAGATTATTTTCTGAGACTACTCGTAACTACGAAGAACCATTTCTTTACTAAAATACAGACTACATTTATTGTGCTTATTCAAAAACCTTCAATTTATGCTTTATACGTTTCTAGGACCACCATAAAAAACGTTATTTTTTTGGAAGATTTTAAGTGGAATGTTTTTCTTTTCATTCACTTTACCTGTTCCACAATAACTGCAGTTTTATTCATTTTGAAGCGATTCGACGATTTGTTGTATTAATTTTAAATTTGTTTGCATTGAGGCATTAAATGGATAAGAACACAAAGTATATTAAATATGAGTGGCTGATCATAGACTTTCAAAATCTGCTAAAATCTTACGATTTTAAAATAAAACTCGAATTTTTACAAATTTTCAAAACAATATGTTTATTCATATTCGAATACATGCAGTAAAAATGAATACAATATAATAAAAATTCAAACATACCTACACAGTTATCCACTTTATCTTGCTGCGTCAAGTTCTCGGAAACGAATCTGTCCATTGGAAACTAATGAATAAAATGTTACTAGTGATTCAGCCATCAATTTTTTTCCGAACTTGACGATTGTTCTATCACTGTTACATTACACAATTTGTTCGATATCATTGCTGTTGAAAAACTTTACCAATGTGAATTGTATAAATCTTGATTAAAAATTTTTGTATGATTTTAAATTGAAGTACAATGCTCTTTACTATTCTTACAGTTCCTTAGAATTGAGGTGAGTTTGAAAAACATCTATCGATTACTAAATTTACTTAAGATGGAAGCTATTTTATTTTTAAATTTTGGTTCCCAGGTACCTAGATGGTACTTTTCTAATTTATTTTTTGCCTGTTCAAGGGTTTACAGTTGATATTTGAAAAAAAAAATTCATACTCTCTTAGTATCTACATTTGTGCATGATACCTATCTACATGTACTTAGTAGGTACCTAAACGAACATTTATAGTATCGTTTAATGGTATTTCTACATGAAACATTTTCAAACTTTCTGAAAATTACTCATCTATAAGTACACAATTTAGCACACATTCGTTTTATAAAATTCAGTTTGAAAATTCGGAACGCTTTAAAAGAAATTATGTACTAATTTTTCTTCAATTTTCGGTATATACTAACGTTATCCATTTTTTATGCACTTCGATTACAGATTGATAGAGGAAAAAGGCATCACTGATTCAGAAATTACATAAACATAAAGAAATGCTTAATTATTCAATGCTGTAACTAACAATCAAAACGAGTGCGTTTTATAATTCAAAGCGATGTTCTTCCTGCATTCGTGAATCAAATTAGCAATGGGGTTTTTCAATAACCTATTAATTTTTTGGTTAACGTTCTTTTTATTGCTGTACGCAAAACACATTGAATCATCTTCGGAATATATTAAAGAATTCAATGATTCTGTTGCTCCAGTGTTCATCAATTTTGAAGTAGATAGCAAAACAGAAAAAAAATCCATTTTTCTTAGCGCAGTAAACCGTTTGTATCAATTATCACCCGATTTACAATTGATAAGTAATCTCTCTACTGGGCCAATCGAAATCGAATATGAAGAAGAACAGAGCGTGGGTCATGATCCTATATATAAGTGTTACAACTATAGTAATTACAATAAAATTCTGTTAGTTCATCCCAATGATCAAAAGTTGATATTTGGTGGAAACTATTCTGAAAATCTATGCACTGTGTATCACTTAGAGTATTCCCAAATATCTGAATCGATGCCAAAAAAGATTATACAATCAGAGTTGGTAACAAATGATGAAGCCGCTTCAACAGTATATTTCACCAGTACGATTACAAATAATGACACATATGAATTTTATGTGCTGTTTGTTGCAAATTCATACAGTGATAGATCAAACCAACAAAAAATACCAGCGATAGCAATAAGAACTATTGAATCATATCCATACACATATCGCAACATTTTTCCTGATAAAAATGACAAATTTATCAAATATCGTGATAA
>FIZR01029627.1:0-136616 GCA_900060175.1 Ferrisia virgata
AAAATTTTCCACGTTTTGCCAACATTTTTTTTTTTTTTTTTTTTTTTTTTTTTTTGGAAAAAAATCCGCGGTTTTTTGTTTGTAATTTAGCGTACAATCACTTCATGTGATGCTCTCAACTAGCTAGCAATATGGCGATACAGAAATTTACAAATGCGTAACTATAATTTCATCGTCTATATCATCTTTTTCGTCATCTGTTTCTTCGATAACATTGTTAGGTTTAGCAGCTTCGGCAGCTGCTGCTTTTGGATCTTCGGCCAAGCTTTTCCTTCTCTTTGCTCTGATTTTGTGCCTTATTTCAACGATTACATAACCGATAAATCCGATCACTAATACACAGCCCATTACGTACAATTTCTTCTTTTCGCAAAGATGGGTACTGTAAGCGTACGCAATCACGAAGCCAGTTGATTCCCACAGCCTGAAGTTACTGAATGCAGCTTCTTTATTTCTTCGGAATAACGTTCCGTACATGCCTAAGAAAGAAGACCAGAATTATATAATTAGTACAGCGATATATATATTGTGTAATGCGTGTATCATCTCAAATGTTGATTTTATTTCTGAATTTCAAAGAGAGGGAGTAATAGTATTAAATTCATAGATTTCTACGATAAGCTATGAAAAACTTTCCAATGTCACTATGTCAAATGGATATGTATGCCAATAATGAGCTCTCTTTTAGGTTGTACAAAAAAATGCACGGGGCAACTAATACAAAAATTTTTTAATTCTAAAAAGCTTCATTTTTTTGCGGTTTTTTGAAGGTAAATATTAAAAACATTCTGTCTCACATATTACAAATCCTCCCACACAACACTTAATTTATCCAAGGATATTTATACGGTATGTATAACTGATTCGCACGAGCTAAGCGGGGACCATACGTGGTTATTTAAAAAAATAAAATTCTCAAAATATAAACAAACAAACATGAAACAATACAAAAATATAATCCATTTCAATCGAGAAGGGACTAAATATGGTCAATTTTGTAATTCAAATTCTCATTTCCAAAATTCATGTTTTCGCTGAATTCTGATGAAGTCCTGCGCTCAAAATGAGGTAATCATGAAAATTACCAATCACTGAAATGATAACAGAAATTTGCATTATCTGAGGGATGTTTTAGTAAAACGAAAGACAAAATTACTTATTAACAATGGAAGATTTTAGCTGCAAAAATGAGCATATTTAGTTCCTTCTCTATTGGAACGCACTATAAAAAAGTAAACAGAATTTTTTAGCAACCATATGTGGTCCTGGCTTAGTTCAGGTGAACAGAAGGCAACACAGCTTATAAAATAAAAAAGTGAAAAAAGCTAATTATAGTCTGTTCAATTTTAAAAGGACCGTGAGAAATTTATAAATAAATGGCGTTGGTCAATAGAATATCTTGAAATTGATTTTTAAGGCATTCGATTGATTAACAGTCATGGCTCACTGATAAGACGAGGTCCTTTTTAAATCGAACAGATTGTAATTGTTGGCATCTGAACTTTTTATCTGATATAATCCTATACACGAGAAATAAAATCCTAAGCCTGTGAGCATTTCACCCCCTCTCCTCCTCCTACTTCAGCATAAGTTCAAATTTCATCTGTTATGTTTTTTATTTAACATTCAGAATTTTGAAAAATTGCCGAGCATTTTTTTTTTATACTGCTTAACTTTTTCGTCAAACATAATTCAACTGTTGATGGTCCAGATCAGTCAACACTTGATTATTAGCAGTTGATGGTCAACGGTGGACTGTCAAGAGTTGATCAACAATAGTGGACCATCAATAGTTGATAGTCAACTGTGTGCTGTCAATAGTGAACCGTCAACAGTTGACCATCAATATCCGGACTACCAACATCTTGAACGTCACTTTAAATGTTAAGAAAAAAATGCTAAGCCAATTCTCGAAATTCTTTACGTTATCACTTTCCCAAATTTCATCTGAAGTAAAATAACGTTGAAAAAATTCGTGATCACTTTTTAACATTAGGAATGTTGAAAATTGCTTAACATTTTTTTCATACTCATAGCTAACATTTAACTATTTTGTCGAACATAATCCAACTAAAGTTTCGACATTTGGTTTTGGGTGAGGGCTAATTCCCCCACGATGGTAAACAAAAAAAATTTAACAAATATTTGCATTTGAGCTAGTAGGTGGTTAAAAGTTTAAACTTTGCGAGGGCGAAACTTTGAAAATAATCGGAATATTAATGGATTAAAGGTAGATTTCTCGAAGTGTAAGCTTCAATTTTGTAAGTTTTACGAAAAAAGAGATCAAGGTTTTCAACAGAATCATTTCAAAATGTTACTAAATTTCAATATTTTCATCGATTTTCTTAATGTTTCGAACATTTTTTTAAAATTCGATTGGTTTCAAAAAATTTTGTTATTTGTCAGGTATTCATCATACACAAAAAAAGTTTCTGGGGGAGGGAGGCTGAACTGCCTCTCCCTTAAATCCGCCTATGGCGCTATTAACATCTTTCCCCTCATGCAGCGTTGGTCGATAGGCCGTAGTAGTCTAGTTTTCGTTGACAATGTAGCATAGAAAATCAGGCTAAAAATATTAGCATATTTTTTTTCACATTTAAAAAGGGGAATTTTTGTTTTTGGATTGAGCGTATGCTATGAAAGTATTTTCGAAGTTTTTTTAATTTTTAGTTTTCTCCATCTCGTACTTCTAAATAAGCGTACGACTCTAAAATATAAGAAGTTATTTTTTGATAATTTTTCATCTTATTCCAAGTACATCTACGATTCTTAGATACTGAAAAATATTTATGAAGAGAATGATAAGATATCAAATTTGTGAAACTAATTTTTTATAGTTTTACGTAGAAAAGTTTAGCAAATTTGTCAACTAATGTTTATTATTCCATTTTAAGTACAAATAGGTGCTTATACGTAGAACTCTTTGCAGAATTAAATTAGAATCTAAGAACGTGTTAATTATATCATATACCTATTATAGGTATACGCTACCTACCTATTTCAAGTACATGTAAGCAATAAATTGAAAAAAAAAAAAAAAATGTTAAAGCGAGAATGCTATGCTTTAATATTCATACGCACCGTCAAGTTTTGTATATCGAGCACAATACTCTTGATTAGCCAAATAAAGAAATTAACTAATTATCAACATTAAAGGCCATTATACTGAAACAATAACTAAATTCAGATTTCTCTCGATTTTTTCATTTAAACGAAACAATGTAGTAAGTAAAATTCGCATGCATGAGGGTTCCAATCACGGTTGGAATTCTTTATACAGAATTAATGACGTTTTAATATTATTCACAGCGTGCCCACCATTCATCGAATTTATATCACTTTTGAACTCGACGTATACAACCACTTTTCTTACGCGTATCTACATGCAATCGTGCATGTATACATTAGTACCTATAATACCTATACTACCTACCTAGTACCTACTACTACTACTACATAAGCATAAAGCTACAATCATGACCGTACGGTTTAGGTATGTTTCAGCGAAAGTTCCTATGCCATCGCGTATACACACATAAATGGGGGAGATGACGATTCAAGGATATTTTCAAAGGTTACTTACCGTTTACTTGCGTCTGCCAAACAGCGTCACCGACACCCCATAGGCCAGATATTGTGAAGAAAATATGCGGTGAACTTGGATGAGGTCGCCATATGATCAATACCCATATTAAGCAGGCGTGTATTGCAAATCCTAGACCCATCAACGGACTTCTACCGATGTACTTCATTAACGTACCGAATAACAAGGAACATATCGCGTTCACCACACCAAAACATATCATTACATAACCCACCGAATGAATTCCTAACGCACAGGATATATAAGCCTGGAACACAGAGAGAGAGAGAGAGAGTGAGAGAGTGTGAGAGAGAGAGAAAGAGAGATAAAAAAACACAAAAAATTAGGTCGAGTTATTCGAATATTTAAATTATATTTATTACCTAAATATAATATTAATATTATCGATACGTAATTTTTCACATCCTATATATGCATATATTTTATTTGAGAAATTTAGCTAATAGAAGTAGAGGTATAGGTATGCAATCTATCAGTTCGTTACAGAATCAACCTACATCAATATATACTGCAGATATGTACGTATAAGTTCCTCAATATTATGCACGTAAGTATTTGTACTTATTATAGAAGGGTAAAGAAAATAAGAAATTTCGAAAAGTAATTTAATTTCTAATGACTACGCTGACGTAAGAATCAGAAAAGCTATACCTAGACGAATTTTACCAATGATAAAAGATTTGGAAATTGTCCAAACCCCTCTAAATCATATTTATGATGGTATTCATAAAAACAATGTATCTGCAAAAATTAATTACACTCGGGAGGTAATTCGATGTGAAAAAGTATAAATATTTTATTATCTTATCATTCTTGTTTTAGCATATTGGTACCTATTAAGAACATCGTCAAATTTATCATATGTACGTAGTAGGTACTAGGTAGAAGTACCTTACCTATTCAATTTTGAAGAATAATTTTCATAGAACCAGTTTAGTAAGATTCATGTCAGTAATTAATAAATAGGATATACATTTCGATACGTTACTCGTTTATAGATATTATTTTATGTTAATAATTCGATTTGGCAAAGTTCCCTAAACGGAAAAAAATAAATAAATAAATCGAAAACTTTCTTTTGTTAATGCTGTCCTTGTAGGTATAGTTCAAATAAAAATATCGTTTCGATACTTCATCGAACAATTAATAAATTTTTCGATTATTGACAGGGTGGGTAGGTAGGTAGGTAGGAAGGTATAGGTACGTAGTGAGTGCAGATAAGTAGGTACTTATCGAAGCTTCTCATGTCGACGCTGATACTCGATGTGTAAAAAATACGTATAAAAATAGCTAATTACCGAAGTGAATTCGGCTCCTATAAACGCTTGCTCCATACCGATCCATATGGTTATCGGTATGAGTAACTGTTGATAAGGTTTCTTCAATTGGTACGCTGTTGCAGACAATAATTGTATACCACTCAGCCCTTGTGAATCTGCTCTTCGCTGTTTTTCACCATACCTGCGAATAAAATGACGTAAATAATTACTCGAAAATGTCAGTATATTTTTGATAAAGTACCCACTTCTCTACTTGAGGCTACATATACTCGTACGTACATAAAATATAGATATATTCTGCAGTTCGCGCATTACCTACGTTTATTATACATTTACGTACGCAACAACTGCGCGCAGTTATAATGAAATAAAAAAATGCGTCAAGTGGTGCTGCGTATAAATGTAATGTAAGTAAGTAGGTACATTACATGCATAACGTATACTGCGCCTCGTATTCTCCAAATAAGCTATAAAAAATACGCATGTATGGAATTCCACGAAAAGGGCGAATTCATCAAATGAGATCACATAACGATACCGCATTATTTACGAACTCGTACGTCTACGTATGTACGTACGTAGTATGCGGTGATGATTTTTATTCCTCGATTACATGTAACGTATTTATACTTTACATACTATGTCGTTTAATTATAAATGAAATTGTTAAGTCCAAATTCAAAATATAAATACGAATACGGTGGAGGTTAGACGTTGCTATATAACCTTGATTTTTTTAAATTAAATAACGCTATTTTACGTGCTACACGAACCGACGACAAGCTTTATGTCAATGGTCAGCCATGGACTGATGTCGTTATTAACGACCGTACCAGCTTCCCTGAATAATGTGAATATGCAACTTTATCGACGTTTAAACGAAGTGAATGCATTTTTTAGTACCTACGCAAGCCCAGAAAGGCGACATGAAAATATGCAACATTTAAGCACATCGTGCAAATCGTATAACCACCGGTTTGAAATAAAATGAAAAATATTTCACGACTAAGAATTAAGGTGTAGTATAAGAATAGACGCAAATGGCCAAAAAAAAAAGCTTCTGCGCGATCTGAATCTTAAAAGCAATCTTAGCTTGGGTGCCTACTTTTTTCCAATTCCCTTCTCCTCCGAGGATCCATCCTCGCCATCTCTTCTTTCTTGTTGGTTTGCTCATAACTGTATTCAAGCTTTGGTTGGTGTGTCTAAAATGCGGATGGGGGGCGGGAGGGGACTTGTTGAGTAAAATTCAAGTACTATACGTGATCTTTGGTTATCAATAACCGTGGGTTTCGTTTGTTTTAAACGTTTTTCTCGTAATCAGGGCTGTATTTCCCACGAAGCTAACGAAGCTGAAGCTTCGAGCGGTAAATTTTTCGACATTTTTTTAAAAATAATAAGAAAGAATTCCAATTTTGCGACTTGTTGGAAGGAAGTTGTAGATTGTACTACGTTTTTTCAGCTCTTTGCTTACTTTTTTGTACTTCGTCAATTTAAATTCCGAATTTTTAAAACAATTTCCTAATTCTTAAAACTTATTATTTAATTATTATTTCAAAACAACGTTTAAACCAGAGGCGCACCCAATAAGGGAGTTACCAGGGCTATAGCGTCTCCCCCTTAAGAGTGAAAAAATTGAAGGTTTTGTTACATCTACATCAAATTTAATACCCAAATCACTGAAAACCCACCACTTTTGCAATGAACTTCAAAATTTCAGCTCCAGGTTCTAAAAAATGCATTTTAGGGCTTAAAAATACCAATTTTTCAAAATCTGCAATTTGAAACCCAACCTACAGAAAATGCATTTTTTTAGGCCTGAAGCAGTTAGCCCCCCTCCTCCCTTGAAAAATTTCTAGGTGTGTCTATGGTTTAAACATTTTTAGACGTAGTGTAGCCCTTGTAATACCTATATTTATCATATTTTTTAATATGTAAATAGTGAAAAAAATTCTTAGCAGCAATTATATAGCAGAAAGCTTTTAAAATGGCGGCAGGACAGTCAAGTGGTGAGCTTCGAGCGGAAAAAATGTCAATCCGCCTCCACCGGTTTCAACGGTAGAATAAAAATGTTTGAAAAAACCACGTGAAAATGCGAATCTTTGGGAGCTTACTGTAGCTGAATATTAGGAGATGAAAACGCTCAAAAATGGCTACAAAAGTTCAATTTCATCTCTACTTTCCAAATATGATGTTTAATCTACCATACGAACGCAATTTTTTGATATGGAAGGGGGAACGCCGCGAGGCGGGGACATTGAATTTCGAATTTCGGAAATCGCTCGTCATCGGATCTTGAAAGTCGAAAGTCATCATGGTCAGTAGGCCTCAGTCGCACCTAAACGAGCGCGCCATCCATCACGATCCTGTGCCTGTGAAGCAGCTCTTACCACAGAGCTCATTCGCGCTTTGATGATGTCAGACCACCTGGTCGAAGATATTCCTCTCTCTTTTTTTACAGAGGCCTTTCCAAAGAGAATGTTTTTTTCGAGATTTCCGACTTCTCTCCTGGTCACATGACCGAAATACCCTAGAATGCGTCTCTCGCGTAAAATACTTAACCTGACAGGCTCTTGTATTTTGTTGACGATTGAAATGTTGGTTCGTCGCGCTGTCCGGGGTATCCTCAGCATCCTTCACCAGCCACACATCCCGAAGGCGTCGATTCTTCTTTTATCATCTGTCTTCAACGTTCATATTTCCGTGCCATGTAGGAAAACAGAGAAAACAAGTGATTGTATAAGTCTCCTCCTTGTCTTTGTGGAGAGTTTGTTATTACATATGTAACATTACGCAGTCTGGTCATAGCTGATTTGCTCAGAGCGTTTCGGCGCCGTATTTCTGCCAACGAGACTTCATCTGCTTCGATGATGCAGCCTAAATACATGAAAGCGTTCACCTTTTCGTATTCGCACTGAGCTGCAGAAACTGGACGACACTTGGCCTGATGCAACACAATGACTTTCGTTCTTGATGTATTAAAACGAAGTCCAAGTTTTTCGCTGGCTATCTTCACCAGTTTGAAGAGCTCCGCTATTTCCTTTGCTTCATCTGTGCATCGCAGATTAGAAATTCTTCTTCCTCCAATGGAAATACTGCTGGCCTAATGTTCTAGAGCCTCGCGAATTATGTGCTGACCGCAGATGTTAAATAACTGCGGGGATAAAATGTATCATTGACGCACTCCTGTTCCACTTGAAAAACCTCAGATTCTTCACCATCAACTCTCGTCGCCATAGAATTGAACTCATATAGGGACCCCAACAAATCTACTACACAACTACACGAGCAGAGACTCCCATCTCTCTTGAAACCCTGAAGAGCTTCTTCCAATTCACGCAGTCAAAGACTTTGGCGTAATCTATGAAACACGTCATTGTAGGTAAGTTGAACTCCCTGCACTTTTCGATGATTTGCCGGACATTCATTATCTGTTCCCTTGCACCTCTTCCTGGCATGAACCTGCCTGTGAAGATACGCCTTGATCCGGTTGTTTAGGATTCGTAACATGACTTCGCTGCCGTGTGGAATTAGAGCGGTTGTTCGGTAATTAGAGCATAATCTTGCATATCTTGAAAGTAATAACTACGATATTCGTGTTTTACAAGGTCGATCCAAAATCGTGAAATTTACTTCAAGTGGAAATCGTAGGGGATGATGTCTCAAGGTCCCCCCCCCCATGAGAGATACAGAATACCTCTCGCTCTAAAAAATTTTCCCGCTTTTCCCTCACTAATAATACCAAATTTTATAGATTCTATCGAGTACGGTCGTAATCGTATGTTAGCTAATTTTGACGTAGAATAGAAATAATCGTTTTTTGGTGTGTTTTTGACGGATATTTTGAGAAATAGGGGATGGGTGACTGGTCTGAGTGAAATTTTGCACGTAACTCAAAAAAAATATCCTTATTACTTCCAGCTGCAAATTTTATTTGAAAATTTTTTCGATACAGGCCTTACGTTGGGAGATAAGGGTGTTCCTCAGAAAGGTGGATAGATTCTCGGGGGAGGTAGAGTCAGAAAATAGACACCCAAGCTGGATTTGTTCTTCGGAGATCCAAAAACAGGAATTAATTATAAAATCGCTTTTAACATTCAGATGGCACGAACTTCCATTTGCGTCTCTATTGGTGGTTCAGAGTACGTTTTTTCAAAATTTTGAGCTCTTAATCTTCTAGCGGTGTTCTCTCTCATGCAAAAAATACGTTTTAAAAATATTATTAGGGGTGCCACAATGGGGTTTTATGCTGCAGCGGTATGTACCCGACGTTTACCTTACTGTACCATGTGATCGTAGTGAGAGCGTGGTTCGTTCGAGTAAGTGGATTAAATTGAGCATTCTTTCGTTGCACAGAATTGCTCATTATAGTACCATGTCCTCAATCTCACTGGAGTCGGGTCTTCTAGAAGTGTGAATTGAGTTTCAAGTTCCTTATTTGGGGGGTTTAGAATTTTTGACCTCAACTTTTTTGATGAACTATGTAGGATTAACGAAAATTCAAACGTTACGTTTAAGCTTCCCATACTTTTCTAAGGTGGAATTGACAATTCTATAGTGAAAAATATTTCAATTCTGTTTTCATTTACTATTTTCTGATATATTTTTTGGTGCTTTTGACAACTGTTGCCAGGATTTATTGGTGGCTGTGATTGAAACTATCCGAGTGTGCTACATTAAGAGCGGAAGAGAGGAGAGGGGGGTTAGCAATTTTTATTTTTAAAGATTGCATATGATAAAGTTAGGGCAAAGCGAGGGTGAAAATTTTGCAAAATATCAAGAGTACGGAGTCAGAGTAGTAGACGTTTTACCGCAACTATGAGCACATTAAGTACGCCAAATGTTACTATTTTTTGCGACTTGAACTGAATTTTTAATGTTTGAAAAATGTCTTAGGAAACTTCAAACCCTTTACCTCGTAATCTTTTCTAGTCGTTTACCTCCCCTATACCGATAATTTTTACTTGTATGGTATTAATGCTCATCCCATACGGCCATACTTGTACAGCGTATACTTCACCAGTTCAAAATTATTACTTATAAATTATTGCAAAAATACTATTTACAATTCGAGTGTTGTAAAATTTTTCGTACATTAGATATATTTCAGCACATTTCTATCGATACTAACTTTTCCCGATAGTATTGCTCGAATGAAACTTGATTAGTGAAGTTGAAATTCATTTTACAATTTTATCGAGGGTCTCGGAATAAAGTATGGGATTCTCTATTTAAGCACATTTTCAAAAAAATCACGAAAAACTGATAGCTCACGTCTCCAAGGAAGAATATATTGTGCGATTCTGACTGTATCGCATTTATTTATTTATTTATTTATTTATTTTTTAACCTTAGCGACTTGTTAGTATTTACATTGTTTAGTTTGTTTCGGGAATTCCGAATTTGATTTCAAAATCACATCCTTTCAAGGCAACGCGTTTTTCAGTTAAAACGAAAACGATTCCAAGGAAAAAGTGTAGAGAGGGATGGAAGGAGGGCGGTAGAAGATGGAGATTTACATAAGCAAAACTTTTCTGTAATTTTCAAGTTAGAAATTTATTCATAAATTTTGTAAAAGGTGGGAAAGTAAAGCAACAACTCATGATATAGCCTAAGATATGATGCCACTATGTCCCGGCTTCCCTTATCGTTACGTGGGCCCACAAAGTAATTCCTTAAAGCATTTGACTAGAGCACATTCAAAAATGCAAAGATTTTGCGCTTCATGATGCAAATATTGGTTTGCAATTGAATTTCTTGAACTAAAACTTACAGGTTTAAAGAAGTTTCCAGGGTTTTATTCATCAAAAGAGCATTGAAATAATGACCATAAATACAGTGTTTTGTAATTTTTTCTATAAGTTGTGGTATCTAATGACGAAGTCTAATAAGTTAGGTAAGGAGGAATCTGAGGGGAGTGAGATTGTCTCCTTCTCATCAATTGAATTACCCCTTTGCGCTTCCCTGTTCTATTTTAATGATTTTGAAGCAGACGTCATGACAAAAGAATTCAATTTTCTTTACAACGCGTAGGACGTTTTTTTTTTTTTTTTTAAATAGATGAGACTGATTTTTGAAACTTGAAAATGAACTAAATTTTCAAATTTTATAATTGTGTTTTCAAAAAATTCAAATCTGTCCCATATTCATGGATTTTCTGCACTTGCAACACCAGCGATTTCTCAATGAAGGGGGAGCGATTCCGAACAGTGACGCAGAAAGAAATTATGCGCCAAGGGAGCTAGATTTTATGCTCTCTTCCTTTCCAACATTTTTACAACTTTCTCAGGGGGTTCTAGGGTTAAAAAATAATTTGATAATTATATTTATTTTTTATTTTTTTACCTACATATTTCGTGAATATTCTAGGACATTTCTGAACATCAGAAATCAATTTCATTAGATTCTCAAAGAATTCTCGTGAATTTGCAGTTACGTTAATTTTATGAGTAAGACGAAGAAAGATTTTAATTCCGAGCGAGACGATGGCAATAAAATACGATTTTGCATGAACTAAATTGAATCTATTGTTCATTGATGAATACATTATTTCATTAGTAATTGTCTAATTGAAATTAAATTATTAATTTATACTTAATATCAAACGACCAACCTAAATCAAACAAAACGTGACGCTGTTTAGTAGTGGTAGAGCTAGGAGCTACCGCGCGCTAGTGATCAGCTGTTGGCGTTTTATTTTGTACTTCTCTAATTAACAATTATTAATTATTAAAATTGAAATTAAATAATTCACAATTTATAATTCATACCAAACAATCAATCTTAATCAAATCAAATTAAACTAAATGTGAAGCTAGTCAGCAGGAGTAGAGCGCTGTCCTGCCTTAGCGATTAGGGAATTATAGCTTTGTTTCTTACTTCTAAATTCTGATTCCTGAATTAAATTTTCTGAATTTCATGTACAAAATTAGAGCCTGTATATTCAATGAAACTACTCAAGTCCCAAAACATATCATAATTGTTCGGAACTATTAATCAGATTACGATAGATTTAAACAACTGTGAAATAGACTTGTTCCTTCGGTTTTAATTATTTAGTTCTTATAATTCACAGCAATTAGAAATATTTCAGGAAACATCGTCTCGTTATTATTATATTAAGATAAGAAAAAATTGAAATAATTATTTTAAAAAAGGCGGCGAATATATAAGATGTAACTGAAGAAGCTAAATGCTGATAATTTAGCGTTTGATGTGAATGTAATTAAAAGATAGAATGGTGACCGAATTTGCATTTTATGGTCCCTCATGCAAGGAATCAAGTTCAAACCCTTTGACTAGCAGAAATTTATTGCAACGGTTTTTCAGATTTGAAGAAAATAGAAACTTGGCTACCAAAAATACTTCTAAAAAGCATTTGACTCCCGCCCTTCATTTACTCTTCATGGAACATGCAAATAAACAAAAAAAATAAAATAAAATTCAACGTCATAATAAAAAAAGTTATATAAAAGCTCCCCATCGTTAATTCATTGCTAGAAGTTCAGTTGGAAAATAAGAAATTGAAAGGGCGTAGTTTGTAATACGTTTTCTTAAGTATAATTTACTACATTACGCGTGTTGATTTACAGAATGGAATTTGATTTTTATTTATTCATAAGCAAGCAGACTACGCCCTCCTAATTTCTGATTTTCCAACCAAACTTCTGGCGATGAATTAAAGATGGAGAGCTTTTATATATTTACAAAAGTACCATACTTCACACATTATTCAGTTCGAACAAAAAGGAGAAAGGCGATTAATTTCAGTCTTATCAGTAATTTTCTTACCTTTTTTGGTCTGACTTTCCATGTTATATTGGAAATGAAAACCAGGCTATTATAATCTATCGACCAACGACGGATGAAGGGGGAGGGGGGAATATCAACAAAATCCATTTTGGGGGCTCTAAAAGACAATTAAGACGATTTTTAGGCATGTCAGATATTTATTTTTATTTTATTTTATTTTTTTCGCCGAACATTAAAATCATTTTCTCCGCTTGATATCGATCAAAATCGCTCTAATTCGGTCAATCGATTCAGTTTGGCGGCGGATTAGATATGTATGAGTGGGGTATGAACTAGGGTCAAAATTCAGTTATGCCACAATTTGGGGTGGGGGAGTGCTGGGGAGTCAAAAATACAAAAATTGCCTCTTTTTAAGGCAATTTAAAGTTGTATAACATATCCAAAAATTAATCTCCAAAGTCAATTAGGAAGGGAGTTATGGGTTTTTTCCCTTTTTGATCTTGAAACAGGGCTGTTCCTCTACACTATCTCCTCACCAAATTGAGCGAGGAAGTTGAAATTTGGTATGTACATTTAGTTGGGACCCTGGATATGCCTTTTGGTGGTACCGACTCATTAGCTCCATTGAACCCCCTTACAGTCCCAAAACAGTGGTTTTGAACGGGTTTTCTTATTTTTTGAGTTTCTTCCTCGTATAACTTCCCTCCAGATTGAGCTAAGAACTTGAAATTAGTTATGTAGATTAAGTAGGGACCCTAGATATGCCTTTTGGGGTTCTCCACTTTTCAGCCCCATTTCACCCATTTCACAGCCCCGGAAATTTGGGTTTTTGGTTGTTTTTTCTTATTTTTTGAGTTTGTTCCCCGCATAACTCCCGTTTAAATTGAGCTACAAAGTTGAAATTAGGTATCTACATTAAGTAGGAGCCCTAGATGTGCCTTTTGGGGGTCTCGACTTTTCAGCCCCCTTTCACCCCTTCACAGTTCCAGTGGTTTTTTCTTATTTTTTGAGTTTGTTCTTCGCATAACTCTACTCCAAATTGAGCTAGGAACTTGAAATTAGGTATGTACATTTAGTAGGGGGCCCTAGATGTGCCTTTTGAGGGTCTCGACTTTTTAGCTCCGTTGAACCCTTCCTGCATGTAACGTTGAGTAGGAAAAAAGCATCGCTTCGCGATTCTCGTTGATTTTTTTTTTGTTTATTTGTATGTTCCATAAAGAGCAAATGAAAGGCGATTTAGGACATTCTGCATTCTTAATAAATTACAATGAGTAAATTCTTTTGAAAATTTGTCTTCTTCCGGATTAAATTGGATTACATGCGCATAATACTGAATAACTATAAAAAGAATATCACCTGGAGAAAATTTCAAGCTTTTTCCAATTATTAATACGATGGCACCTACGTCCTATATCCTTACTTCAAATATGTAGTACATTCTTAATTACATCGCCAAAGGATTTTCAGGTAACAATATGAATCGACTAGCAATGAGTATTGTTTGAAGATAGACAGGTCTATACCAGTACATAAGGAGGAACTTCGCGCCCTATAGGTAAGCATATAGTAGGTAAATGTACACAGATACGTTTAGGTATAGATATTAATAACAAGAAAAATGCATATTGGAAGATACTATATCGGTAGAATGTTGTGACACACTTTCACTCGTTTTTTTTTTTTTTCATATTCATTTATTTATACCTAGCTATAGAATGGGTGGGTACATATCGACCGAAACTCTTAATGTCAATTGCCAATTTACACGAAGGAGCCGAACCGTTGGTAATTCTTGATGAGAAGAAAAACAACAAGAATATTCTCAATGTCACGTCTGCAGAGTCATCACATATATCCAGGTGGTTCCATGTGTAGGTATTATCATTACGGAGCGCAGCAATAGGTAAATTGAATAGATAGGTAAATTTTCGAGCACCTTGGCGGCTCGGTTAACCACCTCACGATCTGTCGCGATTCCGTCCAATTCTTCGACGATCCGCAGTATACTGGTACGTACAATGGAATGTCGATTAAGGTTGCACGGATTCGGTACGATACCGATTAAATAGTCGTTAATTATTCGCGCAAAAACAAGGTGCCCTTCTTTACCGCTGGAGGTCGATGATCCGAGCCATTTGTATGTACGGTCAACAAGATCAAGGTCTAGATTATTATCTGCCAGTACGCAATGATATGCGTATGGATTTGCCTATAGGTAGCCGAAGGTGATTACCGCAGAGTGTTGACTACGTTCAGTTTTTTTACGCAAATTTTTGCACGTATCTGTACTATTACAGAATAGCGTTTACCTATATCAGCCTGATTTTCGCTGTACGTTACTTTATGGCTACTGGTGCACTTTGGACTACCTATAATACGTGTACTGCATACGTTGTGTACGTGTGGCGTGCACTTTACACAAGTGTACGTAGTATCTACCTAGAGCGATGGCTAATGGGAGTTGATGACTACTCTATTAGCATCATCATCATCATCATCATCATCATTATCATCGTAGTCAGTGTTACGGTGAACTTGAATAATTGAAAATTTACGACGAGACGACGCGAGGTTGAGCTCGAAGACCCATACTAAGGCGCGACAATGTTAACCAGGGCAAATTGCAGAGGTGAATGTCAAGCAAAACGTAGCCTATAATAACGTTTAGTAAAATGGCGTTTACGCAAAACCACAGACAGCTAAGTAGATAAACGCATTTCAAGAACTTTGTTACACAATTATCCGCCCGCTTCTTCACTTTTAAATACGCTGCATAAACGAGCAAGTTCGCAAGTTAATATAAAGCACTAACTGTAAACGGCTTTCACTATTCATACGTGTTTATTTATCTATAGGTAGGTATACTGGAACCGTTCTTTTTCTTAGGTATTATTGTTCTTCGTTTTATAAAGTCTATTTATCCCATACGCAGCCGGCCTGTGTACATACGGTAGATAATAGGTATGGTATATGTATAGCCGCATACACATGTACGTACGTTCAATCCTAGAAATCTTGACCTACCAAATTTTTCTTCTTCTGACCTATAAAACTGGTTTTACGTACGAGTCGCAACCTATCGAATATAGCGGTGTTGCGCACGCGCAAAAATACGTACATTATGTACCGCATCGAATACGCTGGCGAATACTATAACCTCTCTTCCTCGATGTCATATTACTAAAAATTTTTTTACCTACGTTTAGGTCCAGCAAGCGGTATTTTTGTAGCGAATCTCGTTTCCTAGTAAGATTAGCTATACCTACGTATACTTATCGACGCTGAAGAAATTTCACCCAGTTTGCAAAAATTTACCTAGATATCTACGTAGTATATAGGTAAGTATCTGCTTAGCTTCATCTAATAATATATCCGATACCATTAGCAGGTACCTAGTACCTACCTAAAAATTTCTACGTACGTATTTAGCTTCAATAAAAACGTTATAACTTGATACAGGTTGGCAATAAATCATCATTCATTGGAGTGCGCAAGCGCGTAAATCATGAAAATTCATTTCTCAATTCTCACGAATGAGTATCTAATAATTACATTATTATACTCGCGTGGTGTACTTAGGTACGAATATGTCGACTTTTTTTTTTTTTTTTTTTTTTTTTTTTTTTCTGTGGCACATGACCGCTGCAGACTGCCGTTTATTATTATTCATCGCAGTACTTAATGACGACTTTTAATTTCATTAAATCGCGCAATTAGGTATAGTGTACCGAAGACGATCGTTATTACGTTAAAATCAGGAACAAATGAAAAGTTTCGATTTTTCGTTTATGGAATCGTGTTTTCGCGTTTGACGTCATTAGGAAGACGTTTTTTGAGAAATTTTTTCATGAAATTAGGTACGTGTCTTGTACACAATTATACATATTTTATAGTTTAGCAGCTACTGATGTTACGTGCTAATGTGGATTCTCCGTTGATCATGATCGTACATTGTGTGTGGAAATTTTAATAGACACAGACGAACATTTATCATTTATGTACGTACTTACTGCTATTCCATTATATCTATACGTTAATTTATGCTACGATGATTTAATAATTTTCTTCAACCATTATGTTCGATATTCAGATCTAGGTAGAGTGAGTGGCGAGGGAGAAGCGGAATTCTTACCAAATCCGGGCTTATTTTGAGAACCTTACTGATAAGCTCGACAAGCTCTCTGGTAAGTATAGTAAACTGGACAAGGTAGTACACAAGTCGATTTTTTTTAACCATCCCCTCCCACCCCCTTTCATAGGTCCGGATTTCCTCCTACATGGTTCTGTCAACATAGGAAAATTTTAGCTAGAAAAAGGAAGATTATGGAAATTTCCGAATTGAAGATTTTTCTTAATTTTCACATACTTAATTACTTTACTGATGGAATTTTACCGCAGTTTTTAGAGTAAAGAAGATAACTACTTCTATCAACGCGAGTCGTGAATTTTTTATCTCCGCTTCATTTTCAAAAATTGGAAAAATTGTGATTCAAAAAGTAACTCTCTTGAAAAATTTAGAAATTTATTATAATTGCGAGGTAATATAATTTGAAAACAGCCGATAACCTGCCAGTAGTTTATTTTTTTTTCACGAACGTTAAAATTATTTACTCTGCTCAACACTGACCAAAGTCGCTCCAATTCGGTCAATCAGCTCAAATTGGCAGCGAATTAGATATATACAAGTGAGAGGGGGAACTGAGGAGCCGAAAACATAAAAATTGTTTTTTTTTTTGAGTCAATCGATAGAAAATCCAAAGCTCTACCACATATCCAAAAATGAACCACCTTGGTTCATTAGGAGGGGAAACATGAGGGTTTTACCCCTATTTGAACTTGAAAGAGGGTTGTTCCACCCCTATCTCTCCGAAATGAGTTAGAAAGTTGAATAAGAGTCTTAGATATGCTTTTTGGGGGTCCCGAATTTTCAGCTTCATTGCATCCCCTCACAGCTCCTAAAATGTGGCTTATTGGTCAGGTTTTCTCATTTTTTGAGTTTTTTTTTTAGTTCGTTCCTCGCATACAGGGCAATCAATACCGGTATTTAGATCAATGAAATACCGTTTGGAATACTTTTTATATTATCAACTACTAGCAAGTTGCTGAAAAAAGTTATCAACTACTGGCAAGAGTAGCCTTAGGTTAATTTGGAATTTTTTTTCCATAGACAGGTGATTTAGGTGCAGAGTTAACAATGCAGGGAATTTATGGGGTATTTATTCAGAATTTTTTGAACATTACATGCGATGTAGTTAACAAAAATGCAACGAAATTTCCTTTTACTTATCAAGTACTGGCAAATTCCCTTAATTGGCAACACACTACAACTAATAACAGTAATCTAGAAATGACGAATGAGAGGAACCTCCTGATCAGGAAATGTGGCATGGCAGGATGGCTTGTAAGATGGAGTGAAAAAAAAACATACCTCGGATTTTGAGACGTAACTCAGGGAGATGATTAATCTCTGAGTTGAAAACCTATCATACAAAATTTTGTACGTTTAGCTCAAAATTGAATAGAACTATCGGGTCCTCGAGGTGATGTTATTTTTAAAAAAAATTAGACACTTTTCCCTTTTTGGAAAAAATTCCAAATCATGGTTATGTGACATACCCAATCAGCTATGATCATCTTTCATCGTAAGTTTTTGATCAAAAACTTCGAATCAAAAATCAAAAACGCCATTTTTTGAGAAAACAACCTCAACCCTAAGACAAATCCATGTAAGAAACGGAGAAAAATATTGTACCAACTACGTTTAAAACATCAAAATTAATATTCTTTATGTCTACGAGTATCTATTTAGTATTTTTAAAATTAAACTTTTTTTATTTTTTAATATTCTTCATTTTTTTTTATTTATTTACTTTTGAATTAAAAAAAAACAATTTTATATTTTTTATTATTTTTATTTTTAAAAACTTTTTAGTTTTTAATTTTCATTCTTCTTTTTTTCTATTTTTCATTATCCTGTTTTTTCAATTACACATATCCATGTCAAAATTTTAACGTAAAATGCAAAAAACATTATTCGTAATCATCTTTCATCGCGAGTTTTTGATCAAAAATTTCAAATCAAAAACGTTACATCAAAAATGTCACATTTTCAGAAAATAACCCCCAATCTTAAGGCATATCCACGTCAAAAAACGCAATTTTTCGACATTTACAAATACACCCGCTAAAAATGATGTAAGACTTCGGTCACAGAGCTTAAAAATGCGATCTAAGATCTGGGAAATGTGAAGAGTTCCATAGTTCTTGTGAAGGAGGAAGATCATATGAATATCAAAATATATCTACGAGTATGAAGCCAATACCTCATTATTTGATAAAAGTTGAAAATATTGCCTTTTTTTGCGACAAAATTTCACTATTCAGTGTCTTAAAATTATTTTCCAAGCTGGCAGCGCTGCTATGCAAAACAATTCAACTATTTTGAGTTTGTCCCATATCATTTTCTCGGAGTTGAAAAAATGTTGAAGTAATAGGTTCTTTAATTACATTTTTTGAAAGATAAAAAAATCTCGATTTTTTTGAAATGTACCTTTTCAACCACTTGGTATGCGCTAGATAGGTGCGGAAACATAAATCGCTTCTTATTAGTTCTACGACCGATGTCTTACATCTTTTTTTATGCTGGGGTTTAAATGACAAAATAGTACATTTTTTCTCGAAAATGACCCATAGTTCCGCCTTCCTTAGAGCTAGAGGAACAAAATTTTGTATGGTAGGTTTTCAACTTGAAATCAACCAGCTCCGTGAGTTCGGTTAAAATTCAAGGTATCTATGGTTTTTTTTTTTTTCACTCCAACCTAATCTACATGGAGCAGACAAAGATCAAGACATGACGTATTACATGTAATCGTATTCATTCCTCATATAGCATATAATATAATATAATATACACTTGTTCGTGAGATGTACCATTTAGAAATTAAGAACAAATGTTTCCTAATGAACAATGATAATATACTTTCTTCTATACTTATCGTAAGTATCAACACGTTTTGCTATGACATCACTTTCGTTGCATGCGCTATGTACACCATTGCGATAGGACATTAATGGGACAAATGATTCCAATACCAATCGGTTATTAGAAGTAAATTTTATTCAACACAAGACGAGTGAAAAAAAAAAAAGGACAGATGATATGTAATGATACTAGGTCGTAGGTACCATAGCCCCATATACCCATAGCTTATTACGTAGGTAGCTAAACTACATAATTTTTGAATAAAATCAAAGTCGGGAAGTATGCGATATGCGACTTCGTTAAATTATTGTAAGGTACGATTTACACGAAATCAATACACGAGCTGTCTATACGTAAATACCAATGATAAATTTTTTTTCATAAACAGACTACGGACAACGCGATGATAAATTACAACATACCATCGATAGTTGGTTGTTTCCCTGAAGCTTGTTAATATCGCGTCAAAATATTTGCCATAAATTTATAAACATGGCCGCGAAAGTAAAAGTTTCTCTGTATCGATATTCAATCGCTTTATATAGTTCAAAATCAACAATACGTTATGAGAATTGCTACAATTGTGCTGATTTTATACATTTATACATTGTACAATCCTTAACCAAACAAATTACAAGTATCTTATCGTACGATTGTAATAACCAATAATGTTCCTGTTCATTAGCTTATCACGCTACTAAGCAGAGGATTTAATATATAATTTATAACACTCGCGTAACGTAAATTATCTGAGTAAGTATTTAAAGAAGATATATGTACCTATCAACGATTATCATTGTGTTCCGAACTGATTTTTAAGATTCGATTTGAATGTAATGATTTTTTTGAATTATTTTTTTCAACTCAAATAAGTGCCCCCAAAATTTTTTCTTTTACGTCAGAAAAGTGAATTCTAAATGATACTGCCAAAAAATATTGTGCAGTATGGCAGCGAACCAGTTAATTTGGTTGTAATTGAAATTATTAATAGACTACCGTTAATGATCGGTAATGAAATGATTTTCGATTTTAACACATTAACATAAATTTTTCAGTTGGCTGCCTTGCAACGTAAAATTTCTGATCAATTTTAGCTGGAATTAACTTTTCTGAACCAAAACATTTTCAAGACTCGTACTTGATACGAAAGACCATATTTAGTGTGTTTTTCTGAATGATAAACAATTTTTATTTGTTAGATCTGCAACTCTTCAGTCCCTCGTTAGATGGTTATGTACTTAAGTAGTATTGCATGGTTTGAGATGCCAAAAGATCAGGAAGATATGGAAAATCAAATCGTATTTTTTCACCCCTATGGTTAATGCCCTACATTACTTTCAGCAGTAGAGTTGAAAATAACAAAAGCCTGTTATTTTCAAAATGATCCCACTTTGAGCACTCCAGCTCTACTACTCATTAAAGCCTGGGCACCAAATTTTTTTATGTTGGGTTTTCAACTATAATTCTGGTTGGAATCTAAAATATGTTTTTTCGACCCACCTTACAGCATCTAAGATATATCTGAAGCAGACAGATACACTAAGAATCGAATACTTAATGAAATGTGTTCTGTTGAAGTTGCAATGAAAAAAAAATTAGTTACCACTATCGATTGACCTTGCGAATCGATCTATCGTATATAAGTTTTGATGGAGGCTCTGGCAGGGAAGTGTAGGGGGCATAGGCATCACCAGACCTTTTTTGTACATAGTACCAAAGCCTCACATGTGTCAGCTATCGTATATTAAAAATATGTGGGACCTGAGGCTAGTACCAGTTTAAGGCACTTTTTTTACTTCACCTTCCCCCAAATTTTATTCATTTTGTATGAGCATTTCAAAACCTAAATATGAAAAATGAAAAAGCCTATGCATTGGATTGCCTGCGCGAGGGAAAGGGGGAGGTTAGGAATTGAATTTTTTTGTAATTGTGCAACTGTTCTAGGTAGAATAGTACCTCAGAGCTGAGTTCAAATTTTCAATGTTGCAAACAGATTAGGCCGTGCACAAGTATGCTGAGGAGGTTGATTTGTATATTTCCAAGCAAAGTGGGAATGAAAAATTTAAAAAAAAATTATATTTTCAATTATTAAAAGCTGTATTTTTGGAAGTTGAGTAATTTTCACAAATTTTTTACTTTGATAGCTTAATTTTTTCAGAGTTACTACTCGAAAGAAGTTCAGTTTTATGGTTTTACTCGGAATTTTATTGAAAAAATTTCCTTGGAAAATGAGACGTTCACTCTAAATTTTTGAAGCATTGGGGGAGAAAAATCTTTTGAAAAAGTAGGCTGTGCACAAATATAACTGGCACACTATGTGGTGACGCCTATGACTGGGAAATGATCAACACCCTTGAAAGCTGAGGTGGATATCCCATGGGAAAATTCCATCAATACAGGGATGCCAAGGTAGCTGAAAGCCGAAAGTTTGGCAGTTTTTAAGATAAGCTGAAAGCTGAAAAGTTTTATAAACGCGATCGTGAAAGATAGCTGAAGTTAGATATTTTTCATCTTCTTTTAACTTTTTAAGCGGTTTTCCCAATTTAAATACTTATTTAAGAACGCGAATTCTTTTATTTGAGTTTTAACCTGAACTGGAAAAAAGTTGAATGTTTTTATTTTAATTCTTTAATTCTCATTTTTCTGCATTTCAATTTCCAGGATTTCAAAAATTCAACAAAAACGAAAAACAAAAAAAAACGTTATTTTTTAGCATTTTTAAAAACTAAACAGACCAAAAACTGAATTAGTAAAATAGTAATAAGCAAAAACAAACCAAATTTTTTTCTTTTTTTTTCGTTTTTGATCTTTTTTTGAAAGTAAAAATACGATTACGTAGCACGATGATAATTCGAAAAATTCATTAAAAAGATTATAAAATAAAAAAAATATGTTTTTAAATGATTTTCTTTGTAAACTGGAATAATGAATAAAAAATGAGCCCTTTTTTCTCATTTCCTAGTTTCTTTTGGTGAATTTTTTGAATTTTAATTGTTATATTCAATTACCACACATTCGCCATAAACAAAAAAAACGAATAAAATTTGGTTTATTTTTTTAGTAATCATTCCAATTTACAAATAAAATCATTTAAAAACATATTTCGCTCATTTTCTAGTTCGCTTGATGAATTTTTCAAATTTTCATCGTTATATTTGATTACTACGTATTCGTATTTTTATTTTTAAAAAAATCAAAATCGAAAAAAAAGTTATAATTTTTTTAAAAACGTTTCTGTTTTTGAAATCCTCACAAAAAGCTAAAAGATTGCCGAAAAATTGCTTTTAGAATTTTAAAAAGCCGAAAGCAAAAGTCAAGCCGATAGAAAAAAAATCAAGCTGAAGGTGAAATTTTATCTTTCGACTTGACATCTCTGCATCAATATAGCAAATTTTTACTGCGTATTACTTTTTCATGGTGGAACCTTTCCCTTACTTACATTCAAGGCTTCTAAACTCTTGGTGACATTGATTCTTCTTTTGAAGGACGATTATCAGAGTAGTTTCAATAAGAAAGAAAATAGATGTAGAGATCACCAGGAGTGCATATGAATCAATTTAGGAATTTGGAAATATTACTGAGGAAAGATCCTCATTTCCTTTTGAGCCTATTTGCCTCTCCTGAAAGATAAATAGTTCGCCAAAGGAATTCTCTGGCATGAAGTCAACATCCCCTACTAATTAAGGCTGGCTACAGGAATGGCTGTGGGAAAATTCTTTTCTTCTCCGCCATCTTGAAAAATTGTAAAATCGAATACTTAGATGGGGATAACTTTCAACGAAAACTTGATTACTACCGAATTTTAATCTTTTCCTCACCATCTGAATTAATCTATCGTATTTTCTGAACGTTCAGATGGCTCCAAACAGAATTCTAATTCTTCGGGATTCTTAAAATGATTTAGAGAACCTGCGACTAAAAACTTTTTCTCAGTTTAATGCAGATCACTTTAGCAAGTTAAACAGACTTTTTTACAGTACCCAAACAACTAGTGAAAAAATGTATTTTTGTTCTGACCAAATTTTCAATGGCAGAATTGAAAAGTAAATTGAAAAATTCAAAATTTGAAAACGCCTTAACATTTTTCAACAAAAATATGGTCAAGATTACCACCTAATGTTGACCTCACAATTTGATTTATCACATTTTCCAAACGGTTTGCAGTTCCCCAGTAAAAAGTATATTTTTTCAAGGATTTCCAAAATGCTCCAGAACTGCAAATACATGCTAACCAAGGATGCCCTATTCGCTCCTTATTTTGAAGAAAATACTTATTACGTAACTACTCGTAGATAGTGAAAGTTCTTCGAAATTTACCCAATCTGTTTTTAAAGAAGAATTTTTAGAAAATCCAGATTCGTATAATCCAATTACACTTTGGTTTGCGACGTCCCTGACGATTTTTGAATTCTTCGAATCCGCCTACGCCGTATAAATAATTGCGTTTGCAGATTACGAGGCTAAAGGTTACAAGTTTTTCTAGCATAAAACTGCATCATAATATAATAGTATTGTTAATTTATGACATTTTTCTTTACTGGTTTAAAATTAGGTCGTTTGGAATCGGTTGAGCGAGATAATTTATATCGGAAGATAACAGCCTATAGTGCCTATGCTAGGTATGCGAGATAAATGTTGAATGCAATTTTTACAAAGGATTGTACGGGTAGATTTATTTTTCAGATGGCCAAAGAAGTGGATAATAGTGCATATTATGCAACGGATAATGACATCATTTAATGGTTTTATATATGATGCGTGGTATGCAATGACGCGAAGTTCATTACTGCGATTGTTTTAATCGTCGCAATCGTATCTCAGTTTCTGCATGCGTGTGTTCGATCGATCGACGTAATGGTCGTCGATTATTGTATGGCAATATTGATGGCAAATTTTCGGAACAGGAATTATACGAAAATAATTTTTGATGGAAAAGAAATGCGGTCAATAGTCAGTCGCGGTTTTTTAATGTACCGCAATAAATGCGTTTTCACGATACTAAAATATATATTAGGTAGGTACCTCTACCTACCTATTGAATATTGATGGCATTGAGTAAAGATTTTTAATACGGTAAACAAATATATTGAAATAGTATCCATATCCTCGTGCGGATGAGATATATACCTATAGGTTATATTAGGTACGAGTAGGTAAACCGACGTGAGGGATTTTTTCTTCACTTTTAATCAATCGGTTCCATTTGTAATGGCCGAGCCAAGGATTTACTCAAATTTACCTTCAGTTCAGAAGGTTTGCTTTGCATTTACTTTACATACAAACGCACACAGATAAGTACTTGGGCTATATTCGTTAATCGAGCAAATAAATCAGATCGAAAAACAACAGCGAAATTGGACGATCGTGACATCGCATATACAAGTAACGAACCGAAAAAAAATCTGGTCATATTACCAACACTGAAATCGCATCGTTTATAAACGATCGCATAATCACGAATATGTGAATTTCACCGAAGATTTGTGGGCCAATTTGAAGTCGCGTTCGGATTCGGTAGATGTACACCACACACTCAAGACTCACACCCATAGGGGAAGTCTTCTGGCTTTCAAAGCTGCTAGCTATTCACGTGCAAGCGAAAATCGTTATTTAAAATTTTTTTATATTACAATTTTCTCTTTAAATTTTAATTACTATATTTTTAAAACCAATTATCGTGCATATCGCAGCGATTTACAAATAGTTATTCAGAATTGGAACTTCATTCTATATACCTAGTTACCCAGACGAGATATTTTTTTCACGGGTGTATTTTAAACTGTGATTAAATTTACGAATTTTCTGGTGGGAAAATAATCTTTTTGAATGATACTTTTTTTTTTTTTTTTGTTGTACTGTGCGTGCACAAAATAGTTATTATGACAATTGTGAATATTCTGAATTCTGTGTCAAGTTGTTGGCTTTAATTAATAGTTATCGGGTAGTATTTTTTTGCCACAGATTACTAGCTACGTTATGCACA
This sequence comes from Ferrisia virgata, assembly GCA_900060175.1. Lineage (NCBI taxonomy): Eukaryota > Metazoa > Arthropoda > Insecta > Hemiptera > Pseudococcidae > Ferrisia > Ferrisia virgata. The sequence goes on from FIZR01029627.1 coordinate 25,599, forward strand.
ATTATAATGAGAAGGCTATCAACTGAACACCATTATATTCAAGTTGGTAATCGTTGGCAAATGTGTGTACCTACCTATGACCAACCTAATAATTATTTTTTGCAAATTTTTTTTTTTCGTGTTCGCGTTAAACCATAACGTTTTACCGTATTTACAAATGAATATAAGTTCATTCTTAGTGAGATTCATGATTGGAATTATATTCTCATTTTGTAACACAGTTCGTGTCATTTACAAAAAATTTAGGTACAGGCAGGTATACATTAGTGGGTGGGTAGGTTGGTTAGGTATTTATACTTCAGTCAAATGTGTGAAGCAAGAATTGGACACCGGTTACGTATAAGTATTTCATATAGCTGAATCAATATCATTATTATTATCCACTCGAGTCAATATTAAAAAGAGATCAAGGGTGCTTCCAGGGCCCAAACAAGATTTCCATAAGTTTGGCATGCCTTGTCTCTGATTTAATATAAATCTAAATAGCAGATGTGAAAAAATAAAAAATTTTTCGAAACTGAAAAAATAACAAGTTACTGTTGTACTGAATTTTATATTTATGAAAATTGCTGTAAAATATACATAATATATTATTCGGGGATTCAAAAAAAAGTCATTTCTAAAATTGTACAAGACAGATTTCAACAATTTGAAAAAAAAAAAGCAGTCAAAGCTGAAGGAAATAAAAAATCGAAAGAGATATGTCTATGTCCTCATTGTCAATGAGAACTAGGCTATTATAGAATACGGTCTATCGATCTACGGCAAACGAGGAGGGGGGAGAACCAACAAAATCCATTTTTGGGTTATAGAAAATCATTACGTCCATTTTGGCCACTGTTCAGCTCCTTTGCACCTCCTCACAGGCCAAAAAAAGTGGTTTTTTGATAGGTTTTTCTCATTTTTTGAGTTCGTTTCTCAAGTAACTTTCCTCTAAATTTGGCTAGTAAATTGAAATTTGATATGTAGATTTAGTATAGGTCCTACATGTGCTTTTTGATGGTGTCGACTTTTCAGCTTCATAACTTTTTTTTATGTCTTATATGATCTACCGCAATTCGTTTTCGCTAAAAATTTCAAAAAATATATTTTTTTTCGATGCAAATGTCAGTGTAGAAATTTTGAAGATTTATTGAAGCTGGATTAAATCAGAAACGTGAAAATTTTATAAACCCGTTCTTTTGAAATCTTTTTGCAGCTGTTATTTCAGCTCACCTCAAACTTTCCAAAAAAAAAAAAAAAAACAAAATTAGGCCACCCTACTACGTATTGTAAAGTAAAAAATTCACATTTTCCCCTTCCCTTGGAAGAACCGTTTCTTTGAGAACAGAGAATACTAGTTTTTGGCCCGTAAAGATTGTAGTATGTACTTTTCCTCCTATCTCTCACAGTACTTACACAACAACGATTTTTCGATTCAAAAAACTGAGAAAGCCCGATCAAACTCTTAGCTCCTTCTGTGCCTTCTTAGTTTTCAATCGCAACGACGCTTCTAAGGATAATTTTATCATTTTTACCCTAAACCCTTCATAAATTTCTCGTAAGCCCAGTTAAATACATGTCAGACAGATCGGAATTTTCTGGAAGCTCGTAAAACAAATATATTTTGTCTAGGCGAGTGAAGACAGAAGGTACCTAGCCAAATAAGCAAATGCTGTACATAAAAATGGAAAATTTCCGTTCTTCAACTAAGTATATTTTTATATTACTTCAGATATAGTACTTTCATGTATAATCGGTTACCCAACCATAGTAATATTTAATTCTACGCTCGTTTAAAAATTAACGAACACTTAAAATAATAAAGAATCAAACTGCAACATTCAACAGGTATTCTTTTCTATTTCCAACGTAACAGGCGTTAATTCGCATCAAGAAAAATTCTACCAATAATTATACTATGGAACCTGAACCTTTGAACTTGAAGTTGAAAGTTGAACTATAAGTTTGAAAACAGTTGGATGTTTTGGTCGTTATGTAGGAATAAATTGGAATGCATATATGCATGTGGTGATGTAACATTGGCGAACGTTTGTTTTAATTTATGGCGTTTATTTTTTTAACATTTAATTTAATCGCGAGTCCATTGTAACAACCTACAATGTTAGATTTATAACCGTTGTAACTTGTAGTTGATCTCGAATTTGTGCTCGTGAAAGAGTAATAGATAAACAGAGACGGGAGGGGATTGAAATAAGAAGAGAACGCAGAGCGGTCTGCGTATAAGTATTGCTATACTCGATGATATATTTTATAGTCTAACTAGGTATACCGCATGTACGAAGTGTTTACCGTGGCCCTTCTGTTTCACAAGACGTGCAGAGTTATTAGTGATCGAATTGAGACAATTTCCGGTACCAAGAAACGACTTCTGAAGCTCTTTGCCAATCATACATATACTGTAGACATACCATAGGATGAAGATGGACATTGCAATGCCTCTTGTAAAACGTAAAGGTTAAAAGAAATGCAAATTGTATGTTTTTTATTCTGATATTAAAATACTTGGATGTTTCTGTTCTCGGACGTAATAACGGTACCAGACGCAAAAAATTTCGTTATCATTGTATTTGATACACGCATTCGATGGTTGATTCATCTGACCATCTGTAGCCTAAGAGTAAAATGATGAGACAAAGAATTCCAGTTTGGCGAATATGTTAGTATATGTAGTAGAAATAACGGTACATGTGGGTGTGTAGAAATGAGAAGGATGAGAAGCTAAATGTCTTTCAAAGATGAAAAACTCATTTCCGAATGTCGGATTATGTAACGGAGCATAAACACGCACGTGTGTTGAATAAAAACACGAATATCCAGCAAAATACATAGTTAAACCCAAGTACTCAAGTATTCGAATCCGTCGATTAAATGATTTGAATTAAGGTAATTTCAAAATATTCTTCCCATTAAACGTGAAGGCAGGAGGTAGGTACCACGGATGAAAGAATGACGAAGAATAGAGAACCAAAAACGTAAAGAACATGCGATTCTAGAGAACAAGAACAAAAAAAAAGAACAACAAAGTTGCACGATTGAAAAATGAAACAAAAACGAGAACAATGACAGCAATTTCAACATTTTTGAAGAATAAGAAAATACCTTGAAAATTCATCTGAAAGAACAAGAACGAGAACAAGAACAAGGACAACTATTTTCCGTTCTTTTTTCCATCTTTTCTTTAAATTTCAGCAGATAATTTCTCGATTTGTTGTAATTTAAACGAATTTTAGTGATTTTTTCCCCAAAGTTTTACTTTCGTTTTCATCAACTTTTTCATTGATTTGATGATTTTCAGTCAAATTTTCAAAAATGTCGAAGAGTTGAGTTGAAGAGTAAAACCCAACAAAAATGAAAACAGAGAATCAAACAAGAACAATATTTCAACAACTGTGAAGAACAAAGAAAAATTGAAACAAAGTTTACAAATCCTAAATAAAAATAAAACTAACAAAAAAAATTTTGATTTGTGAGAACAAGAACAGAAACTAGAACCAAAATTTACTCATTCTTCCGTCCCTGAGATGTACAAAGAATCCGTTGGGAAAATTACATCAGGAAATGTGTCACATGACACAGTTCTGACGTGAGACTTTTGACAGCAAAAATGGCACACTTTGGGAATGTTTCAGTCAATCAGAGATCAGTAAATACTTACCAAACTCATGACAGTGACTTTGAAACAGTGCTATTGTGGCACCAGAATGACTCCGAAATGACTTCCTCATCACATGGCTATGACATTATTGTGACATATTGATGACATGCATTTGACTCATCAGTGACATGTTTCTGATGCCATAATGGTACATTTCTGACATGATAATGGCACATTTCTGATGCAAAAATTACATATTTTGCTACAAAAATTACATGTTTCTAACATGTTACTGCCATATTTCATTTTCCATTGTATTAATTAATTAATGTTTTTATTTATATCAACTTACGAAATAAAAATAAAAATTTTTGTCGATGGTGGGATTTAAGCCTGGTATTTCTCGGGTAAAAATCGACATCTTTACCAACTCAGCTATCAAGGCAGTTGGTATAAAAAGATCTAAAGGGCATCAATTACTTAATTTTTTGTTACTGACAATGATGCGACATTTATTTGACGAGGTATTAGAACAATGATGACACACTATTCACATTATAATGAAATACTTCTGACTTGATTATGGCACTTATGTGACTTAGAAGTGGCATGGTTCTGAAAACAGTGTAAAATTGATTTGAAACTATTGTGACATGCTTTTGACGCTACTTTGGCACATTTTTGACACAGTTGAGGTAAGTTTATGACTTTGGTTTGGCAGTACACTATTTTCATATTAATGACACCTGCCATGCTTTTGACTTGATTATGACACATGTGTAACTTAATTGTGACAGACTTCTGACAACATTACGACACCATTCTAACGCATTATACCTTTACTTTGGTGTGTCAGAACTGTGTCAAAATATTGTCAGAAGCATGCCATTACCAAGTCACGTTAGTGTTATAATCAAATCAAAAGCATGTCAGATGTCTTTATAATGGTACCAGTGTACTGCTAAAACAAAGTCAAAAATATGCTACAACTGTGTCAAAAAAGTGCTTTAACGTTTTAACAACACGCCGTTATCAAGTTACATGTACCACGATAACCAACAAAAACGCCAGTCATATGACACATTTGTGCCCACAATAACGCTACAAAATCAGCTGAAACATCAACTTCATATCATATTTGTGCCAATAGAATAGAACCTTACAAGCATCAGAGATATGTCATTTAAACATATCTGTGCCATGATAATGTCAACAAATATGTGTCAGAAGTTTGTCAGTAATGTGCCATTTCTAGTGTCACCTGAAACTCAGAAATTAGCCAAACTTATACCACTTTTGTGCCATAGATACTGATGGTGTTTTTCTGATTTAAAATTGACGTAGTAATTACAACGCCTATATTAAAGTGAGTGGAGCAATAATTATTCTGATTGGTTGAAATTTTTTAAAGGGGGATCTAATGTGTACTGACTCGAAAATAACGCGTTACATGACACCAAACTGATGACATTTGCACGTTAGGAAGTATAGAAGATGGCTGAATAACAGTGAACGAATGAAAGCGAATTGGAACTGGACGAAACACTCTCCCTCCAAAGTCACCCAATACATTCATACGAAGTTGGACTTCCGTATTTATTTCAATTTTATTTCTGCACTTGTAGGTCTACATTTCATAGAACTTGGCATTCGATAATGTACAAATTCACTTTTAATATCTACCTATTTATCAGTAGATATCTACAGAAATGGAAAAAATCGGAGGTATGAAAATAATAATGATTTTCGTACACGGAAGAGAGGAAGTTTTGAGTTAAGTTTCTCTTGAGCGAGCTTCGTATTTCTGCATTCATACCAATTACTTTCTTTTGGATAAACGTATACCTCCGTATATCTGAAAGTGCAACAGATGATTCGGTTTTTTTTTTTCTCAACTCGATGATAATTTTTCGTTCATTCTATTGATGATGGAGCTTAGAGACAATTGAATGCAATACAATTGCAAGGAGGTTAGAAAAGTATGTATTAGAAGGCTATTAACGCCACGCGTTCACACAATTAAAAAAAAATAATAGATATTTAATTTATAGGGTCGTAGGGCTACGAAATACAACAGCTCGCGAACTCGTGATACGCGAACATTACGGTAAATAAGTCGAGCAGGCAACGATCTTGACCAGTCCAGAGTAGGTATTGAAAAAACTTACAGATGGTACTATTATTACATGCAATGCGATCAGTCTGATCACCCTCTTCTTCATTACTCACCTTGTAAACACGCGTCAACGTAAAAGGTGGCGTTTTAGTGTTAGTGCGAGTATGAAGTACTCTCTCTCGTCTACAATCATCATTATCATATCATTCTACCGGGATCTTTCACTGTTAAACTTGTTCTCCATACTGTCAATACAACTTCACTGGAATATCGAAGTATCATGTCTTACAGGTGTTGAATCGTTGAAACCGGTTCTTTCTAAGTTTGTTTATTGTTTATATCGTCCTTCGTGTTTTATTTTTTTATTTTTTTTTTTTATGAAACAGTTTTTGTACTTGGCATGCAAAAATTTGTGAAAGGACGAGAAAAAAATCTTCATTTTCCGGGAAACGTGTGGAGAAATTTTTATCGAATTTTTTCAGACGTCACGATAGCTTATATACTGTTTCTAATGTGTAAGTATCAATTTCAAGGTGGAATTCAATCGCGTGCTGCCAGCTTACTTTTTAAAGAATATAGGAAATGAGACAACGTCTGGCCTGGTAGCTGGTACAGACACGATAAATTTTTAGAAATTGGAGATTACTTTTGAGTAGACGATAAATAATAATTCTAGGTTATGGGTACTTTTTTTACTCGCAAATATGCAGTACCTACCTATTTTAATGATCACGTTTTTAAAGTAAAATTTCATTCAATGGCTAAGGGCATTTATAAGGGCGTTATCCAAAGTGCTTGGTTATTATTTTCATTGCCTAATTTTTTTTCGAAATTGCAATTTTTATCAATCTCAATCTTAAATACTCATTTTAATGTATCTACATAAATAGATCATGAGTTAAAGCCAAAAATAAAATTGCTTATTTAGATCGAATGTGATAAGCATTAATATTGTGAATATACATTTTGTTCTTTTCTTAAACACGGAAATATAAATTTTTTACTAAGCACAAAAATAACTACCAAACATTTTTACTGTAGCCTGATTAACTTAATGGGCTTTTAAATTATTCTGAAACGTGAGGAAAAATTGTGAAAATGACGTAAATCTATTTGAAAATATTAATGTTGAAAAAAAATAACTGACCAAAAAGGTCTTATTGGGCAGGTCCGTTCGAAGAAAATTCGGTCGAGAGAGGTTTCAGTTTCAGGAAGTAGGTAATATTTGTATATGCCAAGTAATTCAGTTCTTAACGTAAATGGATGCTGAAAAAGGGCATCAAGTGGGCTCGTTTGAAGAGCTCAGACTCTGAGGAATCGCCTCTTTCCTTTCCTTCATTCAGGCCCTGTCAGAAGTATTTTACATCAATCATTCATTTCAACAGAGTAGAGGAGACTTGAAGAATAAGGTTTGAAAATGGTATGTGATAATTCACTCTGATTATACAAGTATGTTTCTACCATCACCTCAAGAGCACGGTTTTCCTAATCTTTATTCGGAAACATCCGTCAATGTCAATTTTTATGCTTAAATATTTGCAATCCTAGCGTGATGGAGATATTTTGAAGATTTATTCAAATGCAGCGCTAAAAATACATTGGGAATTGTAAATTTCTTCAATTCCGGTCAATTTTTATCAATTTTTCAACACTGATGAAAAAAATTGTTGAAAGTTATCGATAACTGATAAAAAAATCACAAAAAAATGTTGAAAATCAGGTGAAAATTAATCGAAAATTGTTAAAAACCATTGAAAAGAAAACTTTTGAAAATTTGTGAAAACTGACCTAAAATATTAAAAAAATTGTTAAAATCATTAAAAATTGATAAAAATTTTCAAAATTTAGAAAAACTAGTGAAAATTGACAATAGAAAAAAATCGTTAAAAAATCAATAACATTTGTGTAAAAATGCAGAATATTGATCAAAAATCACGAAAAACTTGGCATTTTTAACCCATTTTTGTAAAATTTTTGCTCAGTTTTCAATGAAGCATTTTTAACGATTTTTGGCTAATTTTATGCATTTTTTACATATCTCTGTAATATCTTTTACTCAATTTCTGATAACTTTTGACAATTTTTTCCATATTTTAAGTCGATTTTTAGCTAAATTTAAATTTTTTTTCATTCTTTTAGGTCAACTATTACATTTTCTTCATCTTTTTTGATCAATTTTCTGAATTTTTTACACATTTATGTCAATTTTTATACAATAATTTCATTAATTTTTAACGATTTTTTTTCAGATTATAGATCAATTTTCACATGATTTTCAACATTTTCTCGTAATTTTGATCAACTTTCTGTATTTTTAACTCATTTTTGTCAATTTTGTACTCATTTTTCGATGATTTTTACGATTTTTGTTCATTATTGAGACCAACTTTCACATTATTTTCGAAATTTTTTCGTGATTTTTGATCAATTTCGTGCATTTTTTTTACGGATTTCTGTCAATTTTTTAATCAATTTTCGATGATTTTTAACGAACCTCAAAAATAAGAAAACATCTCCAAAAACTTGAAAAATCATTAGAGAGAGCTATAATCAACAACTTCGGAGTAAGCTCTTCTCACATAGGACCAAACGTTTTGGATTCGTGTTTACAGCATAAAATGGGTCCAGTACAAAACATTTTTTCGTTCAATTTTTCTTTCCAAATCTTGTCCTGGAGTCAGGTTTTTCCTCGAAAATTCTTACTCCCCTTTGACCTTCCCTAAAATTTTACTATCAATGTACAAGAACTACACGAACCTTAGATTTAGAATCAAAAAATCATCAAGAGCTTTCATTTTTCTTCATGAAACTTCAAGTAATGCTCTTTTCGATGCTTATAAAAGCAATTTTTTCAAAAATTTAGCCCTCGCATTGCTCAAGCATGTATGTATCACTTCAAGCTTTCATCATTTGAAAAAAATTTGAAACCTCTCCTCTTTGAAGAATTTCTTTGTAAAAATTAGCTTAAACTCGTGGTTCCTTTCGTGTTTCCTCAATTTCCAATTCTAGCAACGCCACTGCAATACTTTCGAATTAAGAATTAGATAAAAATTGTAAAAAAGTACATGAGATCTGGTAAAGTTCCAAAATCTTGGGTGCGGGTGAAAAATCGAACTGTAATCTCGATGATCGGATTAGAATTTAGATAAGTTAAATCCAATAGAAGAAATAAAAACTTTACTAAGAAATTTAACAGATGTTTATTGCAGAGCGAATTTAGAATAAGTAAGTATTATTGCAGCCGTCCAGATGAGTTGGAAAATTTATGTTTAGCTGATTTTTGTACTAAATATGTGTCAAGTATATAAGAGAGAGTCCTAAAAATAAAAATATTTCTAATAAAAAAGTATTCCAAAATGGTTATGTTTTTATTAATTTTTTTTTTCATACAGTCATTACATGTGCAGTAACCACAGAATAGAGATCTCAATTTAATTTTGGAGGTCTCACTTAAGCTTGCAAACCTACTCCACAAGAATTTTACTATCAAGGTACATTGGCGGAAGTATAATATTTTTTTCATAAATCTTCTAAGTATGACAGGCAAATTGTCTGATCTAAGGAACAACAGTAATACTGCAATTTTTTTAGCGTAATACATCACAAGTATTTAAATATATGTTGCGTAATGTGTGCTATATAACCAATATTAGGTCATCTTGTTTATCGTGAAAATAAGATTGGAAAGTTGGCGACGTTTTTTTTACTACGTTATTTTCGGAATTCATCGCAGTACCTCGTACATTATTTACAAATATTATTTAGTTATTACAAGTAATTCTTCACCGGTGTTTGACCAACGAAAGTAGATAGATCTAATACGTGGTCCTACATTTCAGAAGAGATATTCGAACATCATAATCTCAAAATAAAATATCCCTCCCCCTCCCCTCCTCCGAGTACCAGAATCTCAACCTGCATCCTCTTTTCGACAATGTACGATACCTATGGTTATCTACCAAACATCTATCAACTTCTGGCACCAGATGTCTGTGTAATTTACCACCAGAGCCGAAAAAAATTCCACATTACGTAGCGTCATGCGCGTTAAATTCAACATTCGGCTTTCCTGTGTCTCGACTTCTTATGTACACGAATATACCTGTGTTAATTGTGAGTATCTCGTCACGCTCGTAACAATCGGTTGGAATACGCGTCGCAGAATCAACGAAGAGTAAAATTAATTTGCTATCGTTGACAAATTCAATCAAAGCTATGGCGTTACAAAATACAGGTATCGGTTAGTAATTATACGTGGGTTAATTTATCATCTGGGTATACTGGCTACACTACGAGTGTATTACACGTTATACCTACCTAACCTGCAGACAGATAGTATATCTACAGATACAGATACACGTACAGATGCACAATGCACACAAGCATACCCAGCTGTATAGTATACAGCTCAGCTGTAGAATAGAGCGACGCATGTAAAACGATATATTACCCCGAGTATCATGTGTTTAGGGTGTTTCTCTGATTTATATTTGACAAGGTTAATGATATTGCTAACGCGATATTTCTTGTCGTATTTCCTAGTTTATAGAGTAAGTAAGTATGTAAGTGTATCGATTCTTTATGCACACGTTAATAGAGTAAAATACGCATACGAAGTATAGTCTATCGATTTGTGTGCTGAACGACCGGTTTATGTACCTCTACCTATTCCAACAATTCATCAAATATCTATACCTAGATGTGGTGCACCTAATGTACAGTACATGTGAACTGACAAAGGACATAGGCAAGGACAAAATTATTTCACGTCTACACGTATCTGCTGCTTAATTATAAGGGGGCATCGAATGAAAATCGAAAGTGCTAACAATTTCCGTCATTTTGTTTCCAGTATACCTGGAAGAATTACTTATGTACATCTATGGGCACTAAGGTTATAAAAATATGATTAAAAAGATATCGATCTATTAATACTCAAAAGGCCCTAAGGTGATTCTCGTATGCTTATGTATCTAACATTGTACCAGTACCAGTATAATAACAAGGTTAGAAGAGGTTTCGACTTTTGCATTTTTGTTTTCATCATATTAGAGGTGTTTGTTCTATGGTGAAAAAAAATCCTATAGTGGTAAAGTACCGTTAACGATATTATATTCAGCTCATTAGCATTAAAAAGCAACGTTTCATTTTTCATAGCAATTTTCAAATCGTCATTTGTTAAGGAAGTTCGTTACACTCATCGAACAATATATATATAGATAGGTAGCAAGTGTATTCATCCTCTACAATATTAGAAAATTGCAGCAGCACAATGACCCAATGTGAACACGATACAAAAAAATTCCATTATTAGGTGACTTATTCGCAACCGAAAAGCAATTTCAATATTTGAATTTAGTGAACTGTAAAAAAAAATTTATGCCTGCTTGAGAATTATTGGAAGAATGAAGAGGACGTTTTTAGCCTAATTTTATATTTTATTTTGTCAAAGAAAGCCGGGCTATTCCTGGCCATCGAACTACACCTCGCTTTGTGGTCTGGGAGATCATTAAGGCCATTTTTAGGCATGCCAGATATTAATTTTAGTTTATCCCCCCTCCCTCAGATACTACACACATACGAAACTTGCTTAAATTCGCCCAGCAGGCTCGGATTAGTGGTAGATTATATACAGAATAAGAATTTAGAGAAGAAGGTGCTGAGGGTGTAAAATTGCAAAAATTGTTTGTTTTCAGGCCAATTGATAAAGAATTAAAAGTTTTCTAACGCATCTATAAATCAATCTCCTACGTCAACTAGGAAGGGAGATATGGGAGATTTCCCCCGTTATAGTATTTGAAAAAAGTCGACACTGAAAGCTGAAAAGTGATGCTTAGCTTTCGGGTTCTAGCTACTAATAACAAAATTTGAAATCTAGTTTTCAGTTTTAAGCTTTTTGTAGGTTTGTAGGCCTAAAGATTAGGTTGAAGATTGCTCTTAGCTTTCAACTTTTAGTTTCAGGCTTTGAGCTTTCGGCTTCAAGATTCAAACGTTGGGCTTTTGGTTTCGCGCTATTGACTTTCTACTTTTTTCTTTCATGTTTTTCAAGCTCTTTAACAGTCCAAACAATTTAAATTAAATTAGATTTTCATTTTTACAAATGAAAAGGTGATAAACCAATCAGATTTATAGAAATTTAAGAAGTAAAAACGTAAGGCATGTGAGTCAATCAAAAATATGACTCCGACCCTGACCTGACTCCCGGAGTCAACATGGAAAGTTGATTCTTGACTCCGGCTTGAGTACGGGGTCAAACTTCCTACACTGACTCCAAATCCTACTTGACTTAAGAGTGAAAGCTGTCAAATTGATTTTGATTCCCGCTCGACTCCGGAGTCAACTTCAGATTTGACTCCGACTCCACTTTGACCTCGAAGTCAATCTGTTGACGCAGTAATTGAGTGAGAATTCGAAGTTGAAATGAAGTAGTTTTTACTCTGACTCTCAGAGTGATTAACATGCCTTGAAGAAAACACATGAAGTGAAAATCACTTTTTTCGGCTGTTTAAATTTCAGTTAGCGTTATGTGTATTAAGATTGACGTCTCCACTATCCGACTTTCACAAATCACCTTTTTGGTAACAACCAAAAGTCAAATAACAAACCTTACTAGTTGGAGTCAAAACTGACTCTCATGGCAGAGTCAATAACTCCTCCTCCACACTGATTCCGCAGTTGACTTCAAATCTCGAGTCCGACTCCACTTTGACTCCGGGGTCAACTTCAGATTTTGACTCCAGAGCCAATCTGTGACCTTGACTCCTGATTATGGCTTGATTATAAAGTAATTGAAGATTTAGAATCAAAAGGAAGTCCTTTTAACTCCGACTCCCAGAGTGACTCACAGTCACATGCCTTCAGAAAAAGCTTTAAAAATGCTGATTTGGCTGGTGAATGATGAAGGTAAACTAGCTTTAAGCTTAAAAAATGGAACTTATGGTTTTTTAGGACTTTCAGCTTAAACTTTTCGGCCAGCTTCCAGTCCTTGGGAGAAATTCGGTTTCTCCCCCCCCCTCACCCAGCACTCTGCGAATTGAGCTGAAAGGTTATTTGACATATAGATTTAATGTGGGCTCTAGATTATCTTTTGGAGTTTCGACTTTAGAGCCCTATCACACCCTCTCAAAGGCCCCAAAAAGTTGTTTTTTGGATGAATTTTACAGTTCTTCGGGTTCGTTTCCTACAAATTAAGCGAGAAGGTTGAAATTTGGTATGTAGATGTTGCAGGAGTCCTAGATTTATCTTCTGGGCATTTTACTGTTCACAGCAATATCAACCTGCACCCTCGGACCATATCACTGATTAAGAAAAAGTATCGCAGAGCAGTTTTTTTATTCCAAGAATGTAACAATTTACCTAACTGCAGTGAAAATCAATAAATTTATTCTTCCTTACATTCCAATAATTTTTCAACTCTTTCACCTCCCCCCCCCTTCATCAAAGATGGAAAGTTGAACGAAAAAAAAATTAATTTTAGCTTTCAACTTTCGGCTTTGATCACCATGATTGGCTTTTAATGTTTGGCTATTTTTAGCTTCAGCTCATGTCATAATCATGAGTTATGGGCCATAGGATTAGGAAATAGAACTTTAAGTTGGAAAAAATAAATTTTCAGTTGACTTTGGCTTTTCTAAAAATATAGCGTAAGCTTTCGACTGACTTTTTAGAGAAACAAAATGATCGTTTTTTTTTTTTTTTTTTTTTTTTTTTTTTTTTTTTTTGGTTTTTTGCTTTAGCTTTTGGCTGGCTTTCCATCACTGCCCTTCATGATGTATATTTTACAACTACGTATTATATACACATAACGTACGTACACAATCTGTATTCGACTGAAATAATGAACTTTCAAGTTGAGAAAATAGACTAAAGCAGGTATTCATTTAACTATTACTCCTATTTCTTTTCTTGTACCTACAATTAAAGCTTCAGTACCTACGACTTCATCATTGGATGATTACACGCTTGAAAATAAATTCACGATATTCATTCATGGGTACAATTGAACTTGGCCAATTATTCAACGTTTTCAAAATGAATGCAACAGTGGACCGTGTAACTTATTTACTTACAATAGGTACCTAAATTTTTGTAAATTTTATGACAATGAATCGTGAATGTTTTCAAGGTTGGGGATACCCAGAAAGACGATCGTGAGTGAAATACATCTTCTCAAAGAATGGTAATCTTTTGTAGAAAAAATTGAAATATTTTATCGTGAATAAGCATATTACGTAACCTTTAAGAAAATAATGTATTTTAAAAATTTATTTTTCCATAAGTCGAAATCCCATGATATCAATATATTGCACTGTTCTTGAGAGATAATAAGTACCTCATTCATTTTTCATATTTAATCTGACATTGGGCTAAAGTTGAAGCAAACTTATAAATTTTCCTATCGGTAATTCAGTAATTGTTCAAGTTTTATTAATATTTATTTTTTTAACTCTTCGTGTTTAATATTCATCAATTCATTGGAAAAAAAATGACGGTGAAATATTAGTTAAAACAAAGTAGACAGCGTTGTAAAACTAATATTCAATTTAAACATTATTTTTATTTTTTGAAAATTCTTTATGCGTCTGCTAATTTTCCCTTTACTAATTGCATTGCATTCTGAAACCATGATATCCAATCGCCTGTTCTATTAGCCTATGTATATACACTATACAGTAACGTATCGTAGTTTTTTCTCGTCATTTTCGTTGATATCGTGCAATTTATAATTTAAAACAAAGAAGTTGTATTGATGTTAAAGGGCAAAAAATAATATTTCAAATAAGGAACGGGAGTGATCCACCATAAGGTAGACAAATGAATATTCTACGCATTACCCATTTGAAAAAATGATGACAAAAACAGTATCTTACCTTGACAAAGGGTCGAGCAGAAATGCAATTATTGCTACGGCAATAGCGATACATGCGAGGTATATGATACTAATTTCGTAAATTTCCGAATCTGGAGGCCTTTCCAAATTAGCGCTTTGTGATGAGCCAACAACGCAAAAATTGGATCCGCATACTTTTAAATCGTCATCTGATAACTCATGACCGGGCGAATGGCCACCACCATGAACTCCACTGGATAAAACTATATAAATAAGGAACAGAAATTAAAATCGTTGCAACTGATTTAATTTCAATAACATTACGTAATCATTATTATATCGATTGTTTATACTAGAAAACTTAAACTGCGGTCGATCTGAAATTGGAATTTTATTCACTAAAAACGAGGGCAAGGCTATAACGAACGGCGTTTATATATGTACTATAAATGAGTAGTAGGTGCATTCAATAAACGTACTTACACCAGTGAAGTGTAAACAAAACAAAAAAAAATCGTCAAGTACGTAAAAAAAAATTCAACCAAGTCTACCAATATTTATACAATTACGAGAATAAATTATTGGTCGGTCAACACTTACCCAAAGACGATATTAAATTTCCCCACAGCTCTGCCGTTTGCCAAGCGAGGAAAAAGAATCCAAAAAACCGGACGACAATACCGTCCACCGGTTGATCGGTAAGTTTGGCGTATACAGCGGCAACTTGAGTTAAATAAGTAGCTTTGGCCGCCCACATAGGAGCCGCACCAAGACCAACTAGAATTCCGGCCGGTACTAATGTGTAAAATCTAGGATAAAATTGGGCCGCAATGTAGGGCGCGTAGCACAACAACGAAAAGCACAGGGTCCATTTCACCGTTAGTCTTTTGATTAAAAACGTAGGTACAAATATACACGAAATTACTAGAGCCGCGTATACGGCCGATAAGGAAACAGTACCGAGACCTTCTTTGGCATTAATTGAACTTTGTAAATTCGCCGTCCCTTGGAAAGCGGTAAATTGTATCATAAATGCAAAACTAATGGTTGCAATGTTTTTCAATATTCGCCATTTTTCTTTTCTGGACATTTTAAATTTACCCTTGGGTACTTGCTCTTCTTCCGGATGTATTGGTGGTTTCGATATAACATCGCCAAGCGGATCGCCATCTTGTTTGAAACCTTTATTATCGTAGCCGGAGACCGCGAATACGTCCCTGTCATCGTTTCGTCTGTGGTGGCAGTGGTCAAAATTATTTGATTTGTCATCGCTCGGCATTACAACCATTTTGGAAATCCTTCCGTCAAGTCACACTGTAAATAAAATAAAACATTAAGAATAATTATTACCTAAATTTTGGATATGCTTCATACAAATACATAATCGTACATAATACACAGGTAGATACCATATAGAGGAATGTTCATTAATCTTTCGGTTTGTGTTTGAAGATGAAGAGGGAGAAGGGGATAGCGTACCAAACTTGAACAACTCACATCCTCAAACAATAGGCTTTTTTGAGCCCACAAACTGATCTCAAATAGAACAAAATACACAAGTTTATAGCTCAACATTTAAATTTTCCAACCATTTTTATTAAACTAATGTAAGATGATTCGCTAATAGCTGATAACTTATTTTTAAAAAAATTTTGCAAAAAGGTATCGAAATGGTTTTTATGCCAAAATGATGGACACATATGGAAGAATCTACAGCAAAATTTTCACATGCTTGGGTTCGGCTGGAGGGGAGGAAAATGGGTTAACAACTACTGGAAAGTGAAAATCACTTACTTGCCAGCAGTTAAAAAATGTTAATTTGTGGCAGGGTAGACAAGAGTTTCTGAAAATTGCAACTCTGAGTCATCATATAGTGAGTCACTCACTAGAAAGACTCGGAGTCTTTTTAATTTTTTTTTCTTCTATCAACAATAACTTACAGCGTTACAGCCAGTGGCATGGCATCCACGTAAGCAATGTAAGCAATGTTTATTCTTATAATAAGAGGAGGTACAATCCAGAAAGAAGAAAAAAATTGTTGCTAATCTTTATAAATTCAAAAATATAAAATAAAGTTGTAAGAAGCTACAAATATGATTATAATTCATCAGTTCATCTATTCATGTAGTAAGCAATAGACGTCTTGCCTACAGCGCGGTGTAACGAACATTGCTCCTACTATTATATCTTGTAGAATTGTAGGTACTGGCGGTTGTTGGTGGGAACGAGAGTGTGAATATACTAAGTGGGGGAAACATGTTTGTGTAAGCATTCGTCGAATTGCTTACGCTTATACACACCAATAACGGGTTCAATACTACTCAAGTTTGATTAATACAACAATCACTTTTTCTATGATTTTTTATATACTTACTTAATGAAATTCTGAATACATTCTTAAAATGAATCATGCTTTCATGCTTATTGATTTTGGTACATTAATTAATAATAAAAAGTATTTAATTAAATTTGAACAGAAGTGAAATTGATTCTGTAGGTACTGACGAGTATTGGCAGGAATAAGAGTGGGAATGCGCTAAGTGGGGGATACAAGTTCTGTACACATTGGTCGAATTGCACATGTATTAATAAGTAAATGGTTCAACGCTACACTAAGTTTCATCCATTAAAAAAAATTTTAATATTTGTATTGCCTACACTTAATTTTACCTCACACCACACGACTGCTTATAGCGTATTTTTAACGTAGAAGATAATTATTAAAAGCAAAATCTGTATTGTATTGCTAATTAAACTGACAGACAAAACCTTGAAAAAGAAAAAATGGTTACATTTACATATAAAATTCAACTAAAGAAGGGTGTAGGAAATAGCATTTGAAACTTTTGACATCTACATTCTTCCTGTTTCTAATAGCGAAGAAAAAAATTGTCCAATGTCAATAATTTAATATATATATATATTTGTAAACTGCACTAAGACTCCAGGAAATATGAAAATGTAAAAAATACCCAATCAATAGGACTATTTGAGAATAACATGAGTGCAAACTGTAGATGTGCAGAATTCCAGAATAGTGCCAAAATTCTTTAAGAATTGTTAAAACTAGCAAAAGGTATATCCGGACTGCCACATCTCTCTTCCTAATCGATATAGAAGTCTTGATTTTTGGATATGATGTATATCTTTCGATTTTCTATCAATTGATGTAAAAATAAATGATTTTTGCAATTTTTAACACATCCGAATTTTGATTCAATATCATTCTCACTCGTATATTTATCTAATCTGTCATCATCCTCGTCAATCAAAGTCTCTTAGCTGAATTCTAGTAATTTTAGTGGATATTGAGCCAAACTGATTTTATTCTGAACCCTCTGTACGGAATTTTGTTGCACTCCACCTCTCATCATGAAAATATACATCGCAACAGTTTGTTTTTCTTTGACTATATGAATATAACAGAAGATTTCACTTTAATCACACATTTTTTTCTTCAACAAACAATTTTCAAGCATAAAAATTTCGCATTTATTTTATAAAAAACTTTATACGAAATTATCCACTGTCGAGTAATGAACGAGTGAATTAAATTAACAAGATACAAGAACAACTGATACACAAGAAGTAAAAAAATCACGATTTTTTTTTACTTACAATACATATATGTAAGCCACTTTCAACAGACTTGACAAAAAAAATAAATAAGAATATTGGGGCTAGAAACAGAGACTCGTTCTCATTAAAAGACTCGTTCAAAATTGAGACAAGGAATAGAAAAAATTGCGAGTCCCTGAAAAAAAATACTCGGATTCTCCGAGTGCTTTCAGAGTCTCTTTTCGGAGCAGACTTTGGTCGCCTTGAATTGTGGTACCCTTTCACATTTAAAAATTTGTCGTTCAATTCATAATAGAAAACTATACCAATTTATATCACCTTATATAGTTATTAGAAGTTCTCAATTATCAGCGAATTAATTTTTTTTTTACATTTGCTATAGTTGATAGCGTGTGTCCCTCTGAAAATGACACTTCATTTTTAGGACAAACAATATTGTTAGGTATTTTGATCAATGAAACACCATTTTGAACACTTTTTATGTTATCAACTACTGGACTATCAACTATTAGCAAGTAGTTAAAAAAAGTTAATTACTGGCAAGTAGTCTTTGAGTTGATTTGGATTTTTTTCCAGGGGCAGGTGAATTAGGTGGGGGGAGGGGTATCAATACAGGGGATAGATGGAGTATACATTGGTATAAATGTATAATTTTTTTCAAAATTTTTGCACATTTCATGCGACATAGTTAACAAAATTGTAAAAAAATTTCCTCTTACCCATCAACTACTGGCAAATTACCTTAGGTAATTATTAGATTACTCACAAATTCATCGTAAAAACGAAAAGACATCTGCGACTACATTATCGATCAATTAAGTACTTTTCATCATTTCAACATTTGCAATACAGATTATGAATTTTTAAGAAATTCTATCCTGCATCTTTAATCTTGATAAAACCACATTTTGTCAACATGTCAAGCTACTCTCGAATAAGGACTATTTTTTTGCGGACACATACTGCTGGTACAATTCACAATATACAGCTACGCCGATGACCCATATTTCAGGCACTGCCGCAAAATCAGCATCACCCCCACGGCCATTCTGTGACCTCCAAAACAACGAACGAATCACGGTCGGAAATAATTATTACGTTAACATTGCTATATATATTTTTAAAATGTTTAATGGTGTTGATTCAAGCCGTCTCGTATTCGAGGAACGTGTGTGCCTCGATGTCGAACTTCTTCGACCGGAACGGAAACGTAAAGAAATGAAAATCAATTCACCGATGAATAGGACAAAATATTTAATTAAATGCAAAAAAATGCAGATATTGAATTCGTTGGTAGGCAAGGATCATGAAGAAACGCTGACAATAAATAATTACTCTATATGAAAAGAACAAAAAAAAAAATTGTAAATAGGTAGCAAGTAAGTATATTTTTCTACAGTTATATCATAGGTGAAAGGAGAACTGGCTTCCGACTTGGATTTACGTCATTATAGGTAAAATGCCTCAGTTTAACGTTAAGTAGTTGCAATAATATCGATTAATAATTAACTTCCTAATAGGAAATTGAACTTGTGAGGGTTTTAAGTACATAAACAACCAATCGCATCTATCATCATCTCAACGAGAAGCTCATTATATGCACCTGGAGTCTTAGATTCGCCTCATCTGCGAGTTAGCTCAAAAGACTTAAGGTACAACAAATGAAGCTATATTCAACAAGACAAATGTGGGAGTAGATATCAATAGATAGCATCGTGAGTAAATTCATTAATCTTCAATGCATTTGTGGGTAGGTATAAAAACTATTCATTAATTACTCAGTATTCAATTTCGAATCCAAATTTCATCTTCAAATAGTTATATCTATCTTTTAAATATAATTTAGAACCATTTTCGACAGATTGCTCTCCGCTCTCTGCTTCCCATCTTTCAAAAATATTCGATATCTATGTTTGCGAATTTTTTTCTTCCTTGGTACTTATCAGGTATTTGGTATTTTTTTAAAATTTGATTACATGTCAATTTATGTGTTTATATTGCAAATGTTTGTTTTCACTACACTTGGGATTACCAATTGAAATTTCAGATAGTAGGTAATTATTAGGCATCCTTATCTTGAATAAATCTTTTGTTGGCTAAATTTAAACTTGCACTTATAAATTTGTGCTCGTATATTAACTTATAAAATTCGTATTATTACTTCTGAGAAAACCTTGAATTTTTAGCTACCTACATAGCTGAAGTATGCAGTTATTCTTCTCGAGTTGAATTATTTTAGACACCAGCATTTTATAATAAAGTTATTAGGTAGATGAATTCGTATTTTTAGGTGTAATAAACGCTTACGTTGTATTAACTTCCCAACATACTTACACAATCGTTTAAACGAAGAATTTTCAAATCACATTTTTCAAAATACATCGTGACGTATTAAATAAATTCATCGACATTTTTACATCACTATCTTTCCATTAAATGTTGGTCAGATCTTTTTTTTTTTTTTTGAATGCAACGAGGATGAACAATACTACTTCGACTTTATCAAAAATTATATAAATTTGACCGTTACTAAAATTTACGGTTTTCTGAAAATTGTTTTGATCATCTAATCGTGAACTTTTATCGATTGTGAGCTAAATAGGTAGGTGTATATATATAAAAACGTACCATTCAGTGTTATTTTATCGATCCGCTGTTGTTCAGATGCACATATATGATTTTTTTGGATCACCTGAAACGTGAAATTTGTTATTATGAGGTCTCACCAAAACAAGCAACGTCATTAATTTTGACTCAAGCCTGTCGGTATTGAAGATAGTTGAAGCAGAGAGGACGAGTATAGCTAGAGTTAATCTTGTGAGATTTTTTCAAAATACACACAATGAGATTGGTTGAAAATTTTGCTGAAGGCGAAATTAATTTTTTTTAAGTGAAGCGTAATAGCTGAACTTGAGTTTTGCTTAATTCGTTATCAATGGTATAGCTAGGCGAGGCGAAATAGGTGAACGGTTTGCCAGGTGGCAAATTTTAGGGGAATGGCAAAAATTAAAGTATTTTAATAGCTGAATAGTGATTTGAATAATCATTTGTCTATTTTCAAATTGCGCCTTCTCATAAATTTTAATCGTTTAAAAATATTGTTTTATTAAAATTTCGCCCATGTTTCATCCGAGCAATTTATGATTATTGTCAACTTTACTTATAAGAGGTGAGTTGCGAGAAGTTGAATTTTTTTTTTTATTATACACCCTTCACGAAAAAACTTACGTCACAGTTGAAGTTATTTTATCAATGACTTAATTTTGTCGAAGGGGACGGGGGGGGGGGGGGGGGGGGGGGGGGGGGTAGAACAGCAAATTATATAACCTGGAAGATTTTTGAAGCCGCAAAATTAACAAAAAAAAGCTTTGCGATATTTCTTTTAGCCTGATTTTCGCTGAGATATTACAATCAAGAGAATTGAAAAAAAGCATCGCTATTCTAATCGGTATTGAGAGTAGGAAGGGTTCAATGAGGTTAAAATGTCGAAACCCTTAAAGGCACATCTAGGGCCCCTCCTAAATGTGCATACCGAATTTCAAATTCTTAGCTCAAATTGGACGGGAGTTATGTGAGGAACGAACTCAAAAAATTAAAAAAATACGAAAACTCAACCAAAAAACCACATTTTAACGGTTGCAATGGAGCTGAAAAGTCGAAACCGCTAAAAAACATATTTAAGACCCTTACTAAATACACATACCAAATTTTATTTAGTGGATTTGGTGGAGAGATAGGGGAGGAACAGCCTTTTTTCAAGGTCAAAAAGGGTAAACCCTCATATTTCCCTTCCTAATTCACCTAGAAGGTTGATTTTGGAATATGTTATACAACTTTGGATTCTCTGCCAATTTACGAAAAAAGAAACAATTTTTGCGTTTTTACCTCACAGCATCCCATACCTCAAATTGAGGCGTAACTGAATTTTAACTCCAGGTCATCCCAAATTATATGTATCTAATTTGCTGCCAAACTGAGCCCATTGACCGAATTGGAGCGGTTTTGATGAATATCGAGCAGAGTGAATAATTTTGGTGTTCGAAGAGAAAAAATACAATAAATACCGGACTTGGTCAAAAAATGGTCTTAATGGTCTTCTAAAACCGCGAAATAGATTTTGTAAATGTTCTCCCTTCATCTGACTTGTTTTCATTGAACCATATGACATAGAAAATCATACCAAAAATTAACAAAAATGCTCCAAAAAATGCAAAATAATTAAAATTTTTGAGATTTGAGATTTCTAAAATTTTTGGTTCACGATTCACTCAGGCACTATTTATTCTCTTCATCTCCTCACGTTTTGAATACTGTCAGTGACATAAAATTGGGAGAGGCGACTACCCAGCGATATTTTCTACGTAAAAATTCATTCCTAAAAGCAAAAAAACGATAAAATTTAATTTTTCGACTCATAACTTTCAAAATTTCGTAAAATTTTCTTCTCGCTTGGCTGGAGCTATGTTTTTTTTAATTTTTGAAAAAAATGTTCAGCACCCCTTCCGCCTCCAAGATGGATATTGTTATGCCACTGAATACTGTTGACGAATTTCTCTAGGGTGATTAGAGGGTGAGATTAACAGTTCAGGTGGTAGTTGAGTTCACGTGAGTCAAAGAGAGGGCGTGGAAAGTTCTATATCCCCCCTCCCTTCCAAATCCTCTAATGTTAATTACCATCGAAGTGAGACGTTGAAAAATTACGCATCATTTTTCTGAAACAACTCAATTGATAAACTGTTTTATTTTAGAATTTAGCTGCATATTTTTGTTCGCAAAATCAAGTACTTAATTTTGACTCACACGATTGTTTTTCCTGCGATAAACAATACGTGTACGTATACGTATAGGTACACTTCATATAATTAGGCAACGCATAGATGTGTACCTAAGTATAAAAATCTAATCGTAAAAGTGATTCATTAAAAAAATGTTTAAATCTATACGCCTGTAATGTGATGCAATGCGATATTCATTATTACGATGAGTACCTCAATAAGTAGGTACAGTAATGTTTAGGTTTGTTATCAAAATACACTTAGGTAGCCGTTATTTATCATTTGAAAATTTTCAATCAGATAGACATGGGTACTGCATAATTACACAATCGTTAGCGTATCAAGATACACATAAATTATACGTCTCAATGGTATTGTTGTTGAAAGAAGGCTAAATTCTGCAAATATCATCTTTACGATTCTTATAATTAGGTATATGTTTACAATTCATTGGTATTTGTCAACTGTCAATGGCTAACGCGGATCTAACGAGTTATTTTGGGAGAGGTAGTAAGTACTACTTAGGTATTACATTGTAGGGTGGTTCAAAAATATATATCAAATTTTTTTTGTTTTTATTTTTCTTCTTTACCCTTCAAATCTAGTCCCGTTAAACCAAAAACAGCTCATAAAAATTTTCAGGTCAAAAGAATAACTTTAAGCGATGCCAGGTCGAAGTTTTAGGTACATTACCGTCGAAACGGCCCCATAGCGACACAACTCTACCGCGTGATCGTAGTGAAACATCGGGCTTGTTCGGGCCGACGCGTTTACATACGTTTACATGTTTGTTGCATAAAGCTATCCGGTAATGTACTACGTCATCGTATTCACCACAGTAGTTTCCTCTACACGCATTTTACCTACTCATATGCTTGAACACAATTATTAAACCTTTATACCCTTATTAAAAAAAACATATGTAAATGCACATGCATTAGAATAGTTTCAATCACAGCTATCAATGCAAAAAAATCCCGACAAAAATTGTCAAAAGTATTAAAAAAAAATCAAAAAATAATAAATGAAAAACAGAATTAAAATATTTGTCACTCCAGAATTGTTAATTCCACCTTAGCAAAGTATTACAAGCTTACTCAACGTTTGAATTTTTGTTAATGGGTTTTTTTATAAAAAAAGTTGAAAAATCAATGGGTCAAAAGTTCGAAAACCTCAAAGAAATAGACTTCAAACTTAATTCACACTTATAGAGGACCCATCGAGTAAGATTGAGGACCTGGTATGATAATGATCATCGCAGTGCAAAGAAAGAATGATCAAGAGAATTCCCTCGCTCGAACGAACAACCCTCCCACGATGATCACGCGGTGCAGTGAAGTTCGGGTCGGGCATATACCGCTGCAATATAAAACCTCCATGCGGAATCCCTGCAAATTTTTCTATCAACCTAATTTTTAAAACGAATTTTTTTATGAGATAGAATGCTGTTAGAAGGTGAAGAACTCAAAATCCCCCCCCCCAAACGTATCTTGAACCATCTTACTAGATAGGCTAGATGCGAGGATTCATCCTGGAGAATTGAAGAATCATCGAGAGAAATTCTACCCTAGGGATAAGCAAAGTTTCAGGAGCCATCTCCTTGAATTTTTTTTCTTACGGAAAAAATTTGACTTCCTTCATTCATTGCACAAGATAATTGTATCAAAATTTGCTTATTTTTCAGCACCATTTTTTCTGTCTGGCCAAATCAGTAAAATTACGAGTATAACCTGGGGTCACAGCAAAAAAATAAAATTTTTGGATTGAAATTGCAGCACACCATTAACATGTGCCATTACATGCTGGAAAATGATTCTCAAAATTTCAGCCCTCAGAATTCATATTAACCCATGGCCGCAAGGTGCTCAAAGTTGAAGATGTAACTCCCGAATGCGTTATGACATTTCCTACCGTTGGTACGTGATGACGAAGCTCGTGTACGCGCTTCGATCACGAATAAACATGATTTCGTTCCCTTTGCAACGAGGAGCGCGTACATGGATAACTCATCACCACGTGTCGCCGGTGGGAAAATTCGTCATACGCTCGGAAGTCACATCCTCAACTTTGAGTGCCTTGTGGCATAGGATAATATCAACCAGCGGGCTGAAATTTTGGTTATCATTTTATTTATCTTTCTCGCTGGCACCCTAACACATGTACGTTGTTGTTAGTACGTAATATTCACATAATGCTGCCATTTTACAAAAATCAGGTCTAGGTTTCGTATTTTTATTTTTTAAACGACTAAAATTATAATTTCTCTCAATTTTTTGTTCGAGTAAAAAAAATTATCAGTAAAAGAAATCGTTTGGAAGAATTACAAACACGCAGATACATATGTAGGTTTTAGGTAGGCATAGGTACTTTGGTAGGTATAATAAATGTGAATATTTCAAGACCGTCGAAGTACGAACGTCTTAAGAATAAAGATACCAACTCGAGAGTAGGTAAGCTATATAAATTTTAATTACGTAAAAATAAATAAAATTTCACTGAAAAAAAAAATTCATTAGGTAGGTATAGTTCGATACTTATTTCGAAAAAATTCCAAATCGAAAAAACGTAACAATGCTCGCTAATAAAATATGTTGCGCCAATTACTTTCATGCGTAAAATTTTTCTCCTTTCGTAACAAACCAAAACAAATTTTACAACGCGATCAAGTCGACGCGAATTTTTCTACACCAGTCGATACCTGTTCAACGTGTAACGCGTAATAAAATACATAATAAAACGAGACACTTCAAAAATTTACACTCGTATTAATAAGATTAATTATCGTAATTTGTATGAATTAGAGGATTCTCTGACATTGTTTGATGAGCGATAATAATAACACGCAATGTTTCAATGCTGGAAGACTGATGGTTAACGGTATAACATTAATGCATCAAAATGACGTATTTGTCAAATTAAATCCCTAGGGTGTGTATGTAGGTAATACGTGTACGTATATGGTACGTACATGTATGTACTGTATTTGCTACCATACAAAAAAAATCCACCAATTGTAAAAGAAATTAATCTAGGATCAGTGCCATTGATGATTTTGAAATTTAAATTTAAAAAATAAAACAAAATAAAATTACGACATAACACAACAAAACCTTTGCTCTTCGCATATCTATGCTAAACACAGTATTAAAAATAAATATCTGGACACTCGGCTGCTCACTCCATAAAATATTGAATCAATAATTGAAATAATTTCGGCGTGAAAATTACGAGCGCGAAAAAGAAAGACTAATTGCGGCGAGTGACGAGATTGAAAAAAAAAAACCACCTAGAAAAATGAAATGCACTAATACACAATGTAACATCTGATACACCGAACCAATAACCGAATACGCAACAATGCACACTTGCACACGATCGACACGACTTCAGAGTATATAACTGAACCGCAATTAAAAACAAATCATTGTCTTTGATTTGTTAATCCGTTCCTTACAGCGTGAAATGACCGAATCAGGGTGCTTAAACACTGAACGAGCTCGGTGATTTGTGATAATTCGATATTAGTAATCGG
This sequence comes from Ferrisia virgata, assembly GCA_900060175.1. Classification (NCBI taxonomy): domain Eukaryota; kingdom Metazoa; phylum Arthropoda; class Insecta; order Hemiptera; family Pseudococcidae; genus Ferrisia; species Ferrisia virgata. The sequence goes on from FIZR01029627.1 coordinate 52,029, forward strand.
GATGAAACGACTGATGAAATTTTTTTCTAATTACATTTCATTCGCGTGCATTGCAATCGTCTAAATTCAATCGAAGAATAACGCGTGTACCTTGTCTGCAATCCTAAATAACGCCATAATCGCATTTAATACAGCTGCTCTGTTCTGATTTGTATTATATGGTCGTTCCAGTCATACACATACCTATCTGTACTTTTGATTCATAATAATTTTTACCCAATTACGCAGCTTTGTCAGGTCATTATTTCATTACTTATTAGTAAGAGGGAATTAATGAATCGTCTAACAAAAGAATTGATTTTGTATGAACCAACTATCTAGATAGTACATGCATACGAATTATGAAATATGTGTACCTACTTCACCTATCTGCAAAGTTATATCTTGTGGCAAGAACTATAACTGACACAATTTGCGAGATCTATACATATTAATTTTATTGATAATGTTTACTGATAAAACTACCCCTGAGAGTTGTCCAAAAACAAGTACCTAGTTCTAATTAGATAACCACTCACGGTCACCCTTTAATTTTGAAATCAATGAAAGAAAATTATTTCAAGTTATTACGCCAAAATTAAATAAAGAACGATCAAAGATGAGAGTAATTATTTTTTTGAAATTTCATCGAAAAAATCCATTTTTACTTCATTTCTTTTCTAGTAAAATTACCATTAGTTCTCGTCAATTGTGTTTTTATTTGTTTTAAAAATATTTTTTTGGATTAAAAAAAACGTTCAGTATTAAATGACATACAACTAACGGATCCAAATTTTTAGTTTAATATTGATATCGTTACATTTTGTTTAGGTTTAGAAACCAGATTTCATTCATTACCACGAATACGCAGTTTTTCATGTTCAATTTTTCAAGAACCAAAGCATGTTATTGTAAATTTACTTTTCCCAATGATGTATGTATTCTGTACTTTTAAATACAGAATGTTAGTTTTCCATATTTTTCTTAAATTTATTAAATAATGTTAAAAATGCAGATCCAATTTATTTTTATAAAATTATTTACACTGTTCAATACATGGTAGCAGAGCGTGGTTGCGTACTTTACTTATAAGAAGTGAGTTGCGAGAAGTTGATTTTTTTTCATTCCACGCCCCTTGCGAAAAAACTTACGTCGCAATTGAAGTTATTTTATCAATGACTTGGTTTTGTCAACGGGGAGGGGGGGGGATAGAAGGCAAATTATATAAATTGGAAGATTTTTGAAACCGCAAAATTAAAAAAAAAAAACTTTGTGATGCTTTTCCAACCAGATTTTCATAAGATATTACAATCAAGAGAATTGAAAAAAAGCATCCCTATCCTAATCAGTATTGAGAGAGTAGGGGTTCAATGGGCTGAAATGTCGAAACCCTTAAAAGGCGCATTTAGGGCCCCCTATCAAATGTACATACTGAATTTCAAGTTCCTAGCTCAAATTGGAGCGGAGTATTCGAGGAACAAACTCAAAAAATTAAAAAAAAATGAGAAAACTTGACCAAAAAAATACATTTTTTTAAATTAAATTGACCTAGAAGGTTAATTTTTGGATATGTCGTACAACTTTGGATTCTCTATCGATTGACTCAAAAAGAAACAATTCCTTAAATTGAGGTATTACTGAATTTCGACTCAACGTCATCCCTGTCCATATATATCTAAAGAGTAAAGATTTCAGTGTTCAGGTAGGATGGGGGGGGGGGGTACAAATAAATATTTGACATGACCAAAAATGGTATTAATAGTCTTGTAGGATTTCAAAATGGATTTTGTTGATGCTCCCGGCTCATCTGCCGAAGGTCGATAGACTACAACCTGGTTTTCATTGACAATACTTATGACATACAGAAAATCAGGTTAACAAGCGGAACTCTAAACCATAATCCCTTTACCCCTGAAGCTGAAGATTTTCATCTTGGTGTTTCAGTGGCTATAGCCCAGATGGACCTGCAAGATGCAAAAATCCACTTGTCAAGAAAATCAGACTAAAACAACAGTACTGCTTTTGCAACTATCTAGCAGTGGTGTTGATGAATACAGGAATTTCCCAAGGTAGATCACGGTTCAAAATTCTAAGTCTTCTTTGAATGATTGGTAGATCATACAATTTTTGGAGAATCACGCTAAAAAGTTATTTTTTTTGGATCTCAACTCTCAACAACAAAACAAAAGAGTATGGTAAGAAACATGTTTGGGCGAAGCGAGCATGAAATTCTCAATGAAAAAATGGATTTTTTTTGACAATCTGGTAAAAAAGTCCCTGTACAATACACATTGTAACGTAAACAGATTGTAGCAATTTTAGCATCATACACAGTTAAGCATGCGATGGCAGTTAGTTTGAAAGCACAGATGTGATCGCATGGAGAATTGTCAATAAGGTACGATTTAATAACTATCTGGCGATTGTTTCCAATTTTTTTGTCTCAAGAGGGTGATACGAGTAGGGGTTAGGACTACTGCTCAAGTGCTTACAGCGGTACATATATAAATAAATTTTTAATGATGTATTAATTTCTTACCCAGAAAACTCAAAAACATCTTAGTAATTCCTCATTTCATAATCTGAGAATCTCTTTCAGTTCAGTCAAATTAGCATTACATCATGCTATATGTCTCATATGAAGTTGATAGTATCAACATTTTTCAATTTGAATTCTTTTCTGTATTTTAAGATGTAACAAAAGTTATTAAAAAAAAAAAAATGTTTAGTGGGCACAAATGCGAGTATTGTAGTAAATACTCCACTCTGATTTCTTCTGATTTTGAATACGTTTTGTAGGGAGTACTGTTTTACAATGCTGTGAGAAAAATTTTAATCATAAGATATTGGTCCTTGATTTTAACCATTTTTTGTACTGATAGGTATGTAAATCATCCAATTTACCAGACGGCAAATAGGTAACGACTTTCTAATCTATGAAGCCCTGTTCGAATCACTGGTACTCATCAGAATGAAAAAGTCCACTTCTAGTTCATTCACAAATATTCTGAAATCTGCAGTTTCTGTCTCGAATTACGTTTGAAATATGTTATGTTATAAGTAATTTCAACGGACATTCTTCAATGTTTCAATGGTAATTTACACGACAATGGTGCTCGATGGCTGTCATCTCAGGCGATTTTTCACTGTCACTACATTCGTCGAGAAAAGTAAATAAAACGCGAAATGGACGCGTGCTGTGTCAGCACTCGGCAACATGCGCATGTTTGATCGTGGTAGAACTCGCGGAGTTTCTAAACTATGGGGGATTTACTCGACTTGGCGAATAGCAATTAATACGAACAAAAGCGCAGTTATGATTTTTCCAATTCAAAAGAAAATATACGCGGTCTCGAATTAACTTATCCTTGGCGTGTCTTCACAATGGGTATACCTTGGAATTGTGATTCTGACCCTATGACTCGTTGACCTGCAGCAAACAGCTACCGAGAATTCATTTTGTTGTGTGTTTGTCGACGACTAATTGATCTCGTATACTCTGGAATAATCATTTGCGGCGCGATAATTGAACTGAGATGTCGAGTAAGTATTTCAAAATATGTGCAGACATCGATGTCGCCGCGTCGACAACTATCGTGCCTTTACGTCGAAAGATTTACGAATTACGACCTTCATCTTCAATATTTAGCCGATAGTCGTTCGCGTACGTATGGAATATTGTAATCGCGACGTCTTCGATGCCGGATTCTATTCCAAACTAGGTGTATATTTCATTGGTAGAGAGGTACCTGCCATACTACTCACTACCTGGACCTATCTACCTTACATTTGTCATAATATCCAGACAGAGAACAGACACTTACGTACGATAAATTATGTAACGATGAAAATATATGTAGGTAAATTTTTTTGGAATTTGAATATACTTACATATAATTTATTAGCCAAAATCATAATCTTGATCATTTTGCTTTCATGTAATTATATGGGTAGCTACGTAGGCATTGAACATTCTCGAATGAGACCGATCAACTCGAATAGGAATTCGAATCGAAGTAAAAATAACATCGGAGATTTTTTTTAAACGTTTACGTACATTCGTACTTACTTCTCCACCTATTGTAGGTATTTACTTGAGCGTTTCTTACGAGTACATATGTGGTTCACGTATCGCTAACGTGACCTTTTGTATTGTGGTTCTTGAAATTTTAGTAATTTTTTTCGGAACATTAATTTGCGTTAACTCTGCTACCGCTCGAATCGTCCAAGGACTAGTTGATTATTCGGAGTTGATATCTTTATAATAACTACTTGGCAGACGGCTACAACGAAGAGTATCCGGAAATGTTAACTTACATGCTTCGAAAAACGGTGTTTTATGTTTTGAAATATTTGTACGTATATTGTTGACGCGAGTGAAATGATCGCGTATAATTACGGTGTTGATCCTGCGCGTCATTCCAAAGCAAGTATATATAGGTAGGTAGGTACCTATGCAAGTGAAAGTGTCTCCGTCAAAAAATCCTTTCAGTTGTTCGTGTTTAAGAGTGGTTTTACGCTTGATATAATTAATATTCCGCGTGCATTACCGGTCGCGGTTTGTTTGTATGGTTAATCATTTCACACACGCGAATATCTTACAGTGTTTTTGTGAAACTACACAGCTATATCGAATATAACGATGTTAGGTGTCGAGTAATGCATCACTGAACGTGTACCTGCAATCGTGATTTTTTTCTGGTTTTACACTCGATGCGTCGCGTCGCCACCGTCGGTCGTCGGTCGTCGGTCGTCGGTCGGTAGGGTGTCGATGCAAGACGATCATATTGGATCGATTTTTTTTTGTTTTTCTTTCTTTCTTCTTCTTCCAAGTATTACTAGTTGTTTCGACGTATTGAAATTGGGAAAATTTCAGAAATTTTATACGTCAAAGAAACGTGTTTTTCAGCTACTTATTTACTTTTAATTAATTCACAATAGCAATGTTTTTCCTCTTATTAACTCGGCGTCAGTGTTTTAAAACAGTTCATAGTTGGATAATCGTGTATTTAAATAACGATCAATCATCACCTAGGCTTCTAAGTGTAGGTATAGCCTTTCAAAGTTGAGAAGATTTTTTTGCATAATTATTAAGAATGGCCTTCTGTAGCATAATGCTACAGAATTTTGTTAGTTACACAATCGGATACCTTTTCATCATACAATGTACATGCCTGTTTCACAACTGATTGCTTCAAATCAAAGGAAAATTCTTTACAAATGCTCATCAGTAAATGAACTAAAATTAAAAAACATGCCTGCATCTTTCTGTTCAAACACATTAACTTCGTTACCCATCAACTTTTAAATCAACAGCTGTAACTGTAAACATGCGTGACCAATAAATGTTCTGTAGTACATCAACAAACTAATTACACTTCATTTGGCATAAATGAAAATTATTTTAAATGCTTCATTTCATTTCGTTTGATTTAATTTACACAGAACGATTAGTAATTTGCGATAAATATTAATAGCGGATAAGCTTATCAGAATCTATCGGTAAATATTAAGACAATAAATCGACCGTGAATATAGTTTCTGAGGAATTCTGCGGTGTTATTGAATTTGTCAACTGCAGGCTTTCATCACAGAATTATCTGAATAGGGCAGCTGGGAAAAGGTAACCACAGTTTTCATTCCATGTTGAAGTAATTCAAAAAATGACTTGGATGTTTTAATTTCGCTCAAAATTTTTTTGCGAGTTCCTCTCGATGGTCTGATGAAGAAATTACCGCAATTTCAGGCTTAATCCAATAAGGATCGGGGAGGGGGTTTACAATTTTCGAACGAACGTTATTTTTTGTCACACAGCTCAGTTTTGAAGTCTCATATTGAGATTGGTTATACTTAAGATAAATCTGTTCACGCGGTTTTATATGTAATTCAAACGAGATTCAAAACTAATGGTTAAAATTGTGAAAACTCGAAGTTGAACTTTTGAAATGAAAGCTCAACTTTTAATGAGTACAAAGCTTTTGAAAATGTCAAAAAAATTACCATAAATAAACCTTTTTATGTTAATTGCAACCAATTAATTTTAAAAATGCGATCTCAACAACCCTGAAGAACACACGGCTCCTCAATTTTGGCCAAAATTCAAAAAAATGGAAAAAGTGAAGTGACATGTCGATTGTTACTAATTTAAGGATGCTAAGTTTGAGTATTGGATTATTTTTGGATCGAACTCTTCTAAACGCCCCACCAGCACCTTCAAATTAAAAAAAAAATAAAAAAATGAACTGATTTTTCGATTATTATCCACTAATTTGGAATGGCTGAGCTTGAATATTAACATCGAAAGATATTTAATAGTGCCCTCTACAATTGACACGTCAACAGTTGATCATGAACAGAAGACCATCAAAATCTAGACAGTCAAAATTCAGATTGTTCAGATTTTGATGGTCAGGATGTTGATGACCTCAGCAACGATGGTCAACTGCTTTGAGATGTAAACATCTGGATCGTCAACAGTTGGATTATGTTCGACAAAAAAGTTAAATGTTATGAAAAGAATACCAAGCAATCTTAAAAATTCCCAACATTGAAAAGAATTCACAAATGTTTAAAAATTTATGTCACTTAATGTGAAATTTGGACTTTTGCTGAAATCGGTGAAGAAATACGGAAGGAATCTCAACTCTTGACAGTCCACAACTGACTATCAACTGTTGATGGATTTGGACCATTACAAGTTGACAGTCCACATCTTGATCGTACGGGTCTTGATGGCCCGCTGTTGTTGATCAACTCTTAACAGTCCACAATTGACTATCAATTATTGATGGATTTGGACCATCACAGGTTGACAGTCCAAATCTTGATGGTGCGGATCTCGATGGTCCGCTATTGTAGGTCAACTTTTGACAGTCCATCGTTGCATTGCCGGCGAATATAGTGGTGCAAACGTGCTCTTGCACCACCTGAAAATGAAATTTTCAACCAGAAGTAAGTTGAAATTTACATAAAAAGTCATTTCAAGGTTTTTTCATTAAAGGAGATAATTATGAAAATTCGAAATTTATGCAATTATTACACCTACGAGCCGACGACGTATCAAAATTGAAAATACGTTTAAAACGATCGAATCAGAAATGGCTGCATCATTCAATTATGGAAGAAATTCTTAAAATTTCGGTTGATGATGGGTTGATTGGGGTTTCATAATCCATATAAAATTTTAAATACCTATACTTATTCTGTTGTGCCCCCCCCCCCCATCACCTCAGTTCAATAGTTCCAACCTATCAATGAAACTTTTTAATTTGCACCAGCTGAAAAAGTGTTAAAGTTGTGGCAAAGCACTGCTGATCACCAACTTCAAATGATCAAGTGTTGGCAAACCTGTACCATCAGCAGTTGGATTATGTTTGACTATAGCTACTGGAACGACAAGATGCCCATCTCCAGGTCTCAGCATTAAAGAGATTTTAGTGAATCTAGGTACGGAGTTTTTTGTGACTACAGCCGTTTGGAGTGCTGTTCTTTAAATCCTGCAGAGGCACGCTCTGAAATTTCTGTATTTCATCAGGTGATATGTTGTGAGATTATATCAGATGAAAACTTAACATGAGTATAATTAATAAAAAATCAATTACGTTCATAAATTAAGGGTGAGAACCCTGTGATAGGTGTAGTGTTATGCCGAAGGGTATTATTTGATAGTTGAAAATTGTAGTATGTGTGATAAAATGTATTTACTAGGAAAAAACTAAAAATAAGAGTGAAAACGAAAAGTTGGGAAAAGCAATGATTGCTTTTATGATTCCAATTTGAAATGTTGAGGAAAATTACAAAAATAAGCCTTGACTTTGTAGTTTGAGCTTCAGGTAATACTCATCTAACTATAATTTCATTTTAAAATATTCGAACTTATGCAGATATGCAACTCTCAGCTTTGAAAAAAAGGATCATACTCGAATGTCAATGTGAAAAAATTGTTCCTAACAACGAAAGGAAGTGACTCAATTTCGTTGAAAAAAGAGAACATTTGTTAGACGACAAATATGAGATAAAAAACGGAGAAAAAATTTGAAACATCAAAACTTACTTTCTTTTGATGTTTAATCTTTGTGTACAAAGAGTACTAAGTATTCAGTCATTTTTTGGATCTGTCTCCTGAGTGCCCCCCCCCCACCCCACTAATATAAAAATATTAAAATATTAAAAAATGATTAAAACAGCGTGTAGCGTATCGATTCCTACTAATTTGACACTGCTGATATCTTATATAAACTTACTTTCTATATCAGATTCTATCGTGCTCCAAACGGGATTGTGTTGTATGTAGTTGTACATTTCTTTTTTAATTTTTTCCTTAACAAGTAATTTTTATTATTTTAAGCATCCAAAAAATTATTTTGGAAAAAACTCACTTCCATTTCATTCCTTCTTTTTGTATGGTATATTTTTGGTGCACCTAAGATACGATTTTTTTCATCACATTATCAATCACATACGATTCTTTCGATCACAAACCATTTATAACAAAATAAGTTCAAGTACGATTTTCTGGTAACAAAATCTTTTCCATATTCCTTTAATTTTCATAAAAATTATCAAAATTTCTTTCACCCTGAATTTCTACAGAATAACTTTTTTCTGAAGAACGAAATTTCGTCGAAAGTTTTTCGACTTCTTTTTCAAAATTATTAACAGAAGATATTTTCCATTTAACCGCATTAATTATCATGCCTATCACCATGCGATCAGCAGTTCGCAGTGATAGAACAGAGAAATATGAATCATTCACGAACGGGTATCAAAGTGAGATCCGAATAGCAAATCCTGCTCCAAACTAACTTTTAAATGCCCAAAAATTTGAAAAATTGAAAAATAAACTACCTAATAACTAGAACGGGGAAAGTTTTCGTGTTTCAAGTCTCTTTTAGAACCGTTGAGAAATTTAGGTACATTTCTTTCAAATATAATCCAACCTTATTCAGATACCTATCCAGGTTCACATTTTCATCGGACTTATCACCTACGTTTCTATAATCGTTTAGAGCTTATTGTTAGTCATTCAACTACCACGTGGCTATTACAACCACGATAAACGCAACCAGCTAAATTGAATATATTTATTATCTACATTTGTACCAATCTCTTATGGCTAGTTAGTCGGTCAGAAATTTAATACTTCTTTTTGTTTGTACGTATGCAAGTATCGGATTAAGTCTAGATTAATTTTACCAACGAACATTTTTTTTTTTTTTCTTCGCTCAGCATTCTAAATAGAATAAGTATGTAAAATGATTATCTCCTATAACGATTAAATTTATGTGAAATTCTTATACGTGCGCTTAGGTACAACCTAATCAACCCATTCAAGAAATCTTCCTAACGTTTATAATTGATTTTATGAAATCAAAAACGAAGAACGTATAGCTTAAATGCAATTGATACTAATACGAAAGATTGGGTAATACCTACTTCGTGATATATAGTTGGAAATGCTTTTAATAACGCACACTAAAATTTAATTGAAAATTGAAAGCAAACATGAGCACGAAGAGGTTCAGATTTGATACCTAGTTTTTCTAAACGTAAAGTATTAAACAGTTGGATAAATAAGTAAGTACCCGACAGAACAGTATCCTAATCTGTACCTTCGTAGGTACCATATACATGTATATGAATAAAATCTGGTTTAATGTTTTAATCATATCGATAAGGGTTTTAAAAAACTAATTCAAGTATTCAACTATACGTGTAACCAATCAAGTTACCAGGTACGAGATACAACATGAGATCAAATTCGGTAGGAATGGCTTTTAATAAAAATAAAAATTAACTTATCCCAGCTCTTGTATTTTTTCACATTTCAGATAGGTACCTAACCTACCTTACCTATTGATAAATGATAAAACATCGGAACGGTGTTTGAATATTCAGAGAAACTGGTTATTTGCCGTTTTCGAGTAAATTGCAATCTATAACTTATGCAGATAAGTTGTTCTTCCGTTTACCTATTCGAAATACTGTGCCGCTATATTCATCTCCAGTAGATACACAGGCATACTCGCATGTTGCGGGAAAGAAAACCGTACTACAGCAGTAATTCGTTACAGATAGTCTAGTAATTTTTTTTATTTTTATTTTTTTCACTTCAGTTTCAATGATTCTCATATATCGGAGATTTTTCTTTAGCTCGCGAGATTCTTAATAATATATAAGTACGATTAGTCACTACAGTGTGAAGAAACGACAATTGCTACAAGTATATAGTCTTGTAAATTTAAAATGCAATAATTAACGACCGTCTTGTACTGTTGACAGCTCATTATTATTGTATTATTCATTTTGTGATACGTTACGTACAGAATATAAGCTTAGCTTCTGTTGTTTCGAATTACAAATTTGGCAACCATTAAGTTGGCGAATAGTTGGCGGTACGAGGTGCGATTATTTACAAATCATTAAATTCTGTCACGTTTCTTGTTCTAATATTTGCGGTGTCATTTAACCTACACCAGATTTTATACATGTATACGGTGAGGTGAGTATGTAGTGTAAGTGAGTTTCTAGATTTTTTTCAAACGGTAGGACTAATAACAATACTTATTGGCCAGTTCAATGTGACGAACAATTCTTACGTAAAAGTATTCGTAAATAAAAGTTCGTAATAGCAAGAATGAAATACGAGCATTTTTCCATAGATACCTAAGTACCTATTTTAGGAAACCAATATTCCCACCCAATGTTCGAGATGATCAGGCTATTTCGTTCTAGGCTTATTATCCGATTTATTTTTATTTCTTTTTTTTTTTTTTTTTTTTACGATAAATGTTGTCGTAAAACTATTCTTAGCTGAAAAGTAATTCATATTAATAAAATGATTTAGGTAGGGAGGTATTTTTCGAATAATATATTGCAACGTACAATAAAGCTGGTAATAAAATCGAAGTTTCTAGCAATTAAATAGGTATCGCAAATTACTGATACCGGTAATTGTAATTGTAATACTCACACAGTCATTACATCCGCTCTTTTTGTAAATAAACATCATTACGCTGATTAGAACAATTTATGTATTTAATCAATTAATACCTACTGAATTGTAATTTTCACGTGTGCTTTCAATTAAATGTCAACTTTTTAACTAAATTCAGAATTTTAGTAAGATTATGAGAATTTATCTCATTCAAAATAAATTTTCTGACGACAATAAAAAAAATAATATCAGGATTAGAAAAATCACAAATATTAACATTGATTTATAAATAAGATCGTAAGGATATATCTCTCATCCCCACAGATTTCTGTGACTTGAGCTTCCCAAAGGCATGTGGATTCAATTAACTTTTCATTTCGGGTAGTAGGAGTGGCATTGCTGGAAATTTTCAAATTTAGGAATTTCACTTTTTTATGTCGTCCCTCTAGCACATGGTGGGTCCTTTATGGGAGGTGCAGGCGGATATTGGCCAAATTTTAAAAAGAAGTGCCGGACGGTTATTCAAAAAAAAAAACATAGCTCAGTTTAATTTTGAAAAAAAGTATCGCTTTTTTCAAAATCAATGGTGGGAGGGGAGGGGGGGGTTAATGAGGCTAAAAAGTCGACGCCATCAGAAGGCACATTTAGGACCCATGCTAAATCTACATACCAAATTTCAATTTCCTGGTGAAATTGCTGAGGGGGGGGGGTGAGTTATGCAAGGAACAAAGTTAAAACATGAGAAAACCCGCCCAAAAAACACGTTTCTGAGCTGTACGGAGGCCCAATGGGTCTGAAAAGTCGAAACCCTCAAAAGGCACATTTATGGCTCCTACTAAGTGTTGGAGAGTGATAGGAGAGGAATAGCCCTTTTTCAAGGTCAAAAAGGCGAAAAACCTCATGGCTCCTCTTCTAATTGAACTAAACAGCTGATTTTCAGATTTGATATACAACTTTGGACTGTCTCCATCGATTGGCTTAAAAAGGAACGATTTTTGCTATTTTTTGCCTCTCAACACCCCCACCCCCAAATTTGGCATAACTGAATTTTGATCCGAAGTCACCCCCATTCAAAAATATTACACGGCCCGCTAATTGAAGCCTATTCTTCAAATTTGATTGATTTTGGTCAGTACTGAGCTGGGTAAATAATTTTTTAGTGAGGGAGAGGGTATATAGAATAAAAAGAAATATCTGACATGACCAAAAATGGTCGTAATGGTCTTCCAGAATCCCAAAACGGATTTTGTGGATACCCCCCCCCCATCCGCTGTAGGTCGATAGACTCTAATAGCCTGATTTTCATTGACAATGCGACGTAGAAAATCAGGCTAAACAGAAGCGTGTTCTTATTCTACCTACCTGAAATTTAAAAAAGTATAATACAAGAGAAGAGAAATTAGCCTTAATGATCAAAACCTGAGCACTGAAGTGCATTTTTTAAAGCAAAGCCGGAATTTTACTTTTTTTTATTCGTATCAGCCATCAAGAAATTATTTCGGATGTCCCCTATCTCTGCTTAAATTAAGAGGAGAAAATGACGTGCTAAATTGTTTTTTCAAATTAAAAAATGAATTTCGAGCCAAACGGGGGAGAAAATTTTAAGCAAAGAATCCAAAAGCTAAAAAATTGGTATCTTTAAACCATTTCTGTACTTTACTTGAGTAAGAGCCATTTTCCGTACCAATATCACTCAACATTTACCCAAAAGGTAGCGAAGTTCTCTAATTGAAATGTCTCAAACTAGAATTCCCCAAGTCCATTTTTTATTAATACTGGAACATCCAAGTTGGAGAAGAGCAGAGGTTGGTTTCACAAATTTACACTAATTTCAAATTGATCCGGCTTGATGAGTTTAGAGCTCAAGAAGTTCAGGTTTTCGCCTTTCTTCTGTGATTTAAAATTGAATTCTATAGTTTCTCGAAAATTTGCAAATTCAATCTTTCTATTTTTCGAGCACAAAAATACTTTTCAAAGTGTAAAAAATTTGAAATAAAAAGGATGCTTTTCAGGTAAGATTTCAAAAAAAAAAATATGCATCACTCTGGTTCAATATAAATTATGCACAAAACAATCAGAGAAGAATTTTTCTTTTATACGAGGTAGGTATTCTAAAATATCTGACCCTCCTTCCTCGGCCACCGAGATTCCCGAATAAAAAATCAAAAGTTGGTAACATTGAAAAAAAAAAATTGTCCGATCAGAATTTTAATTCACCATTCCAGAACTGCCAACGTATAGTTCTTTTATGAGAAAATCCTGAGACAGATCAGATATTATAGAGGATTCAATACATGAAAAAAACATTTTCAAAAATCTAAACGTATGTGAAATGATTTGAAATCAATTTTAGAGATCGTATTTTCAACATTGTTATTTGTGTATATCGCATTGTTGATGCAATACAGAGACGTAGCCAGCTTCAGGTTAAAAAACTTGCATTTTTTATGTTATTTTTTTTTTCTTAAAACTCGTGAAAATGCACTGTTTGATCTAGAATATCTTCAAAAATGTTATTGAGATTTTGATGATCAATAGGTATATTAGATTGCAATTACAATGTTTAACGATGTATTTTTCACGTTTTCTGGTCATCTAATCGTCTTGAAAAAAAAAATCTGTCGGACTTTGCCCAGATAATCCGATGGTGAGTTGATATTATTAACAAGTCAAGGTCTTACAGGGTGAATTGTTTTTTTGCTTTTTTCACTGAATTCGTTTATTTTCTTTCACTATGAATTGGAATTTTTAAAAAACTACAATTTTTTTCTCATCTTAAATTTACTTTAGAACCTGGCCGATGTACGTGAAAATAGATTTAGTTACGATGGAAATCGGAAGATGTAATTTTCTTTCAAGTTTTCTTTCAAGTAGGAACCTCATGCGTGTCTATTTCAACTCATGCGTCACACGTTACGCACGTTCGATTATCACAACAATCAACAACGTCTCGAACAAGCAAAGACGAAAAGAACAAGAGAAGGATACACCTTAAATTTCGTCGATTTACTATTGCCTTTTTTTTTTTGGCATTCTTTGTTCTAATGCTGATTGTTGACATCCGATTGTGCTTTTATTTATGATTAGTTTCAACTACTCACGTTATTATGCGTAAACCAATGAAAGAAATTGGGAATTTACCTATTTATCTGTTATCAACAGATGGCAGGGAAGTGTTCCTCTTTGAAGTGGAAGATTATATTTCAGAGTGTAGAAGACTATAGCTCTTTAAATCGTGAAAAAATTGAATGTTTTTTTTCACAATTGCGATAAATTATCAACATCCAAACCATTGAAAACCCATCATTTTTTAAATGAAAGTTAAAATTTTGAAAACCCAATTCCGAAAAATGCAGTAGTTACGATATGAAAATTTCAAACTTCAAATTTAGTATCTCGCTTGATAAATTTCTGGGTGCGCCTATGTCAACGTTACTGAAGATGGTATCTAGCATCTTGAATCGTGTAAACAAAAATTTATAGAACACGATTTGATGAACGTTCATTGAACTTCCACAAGTAAAGTATAAATGAAACAAATCAAAATGTAGTAAATTAAAACATAGAACTTGTCTAGGTAAAAATTCTGAATGGATTTTACTAAAAAAAAACACACACACACACAAGGTGTAAACTTCAATAATCATCGTTCGAAACCACTAAATACATCCGAGACCAAATATTCGTATCAACACACTATTTTGCGAATACTTACCTACATCGAAGGATGTCGTATGATATATGTAGCTACAATATAGTACACATGTAAGTATATGTACATCTACATACGTAAATAGGTAACATCAAACTGACCATCAGACATTACGATTAGCAAATGGTATAACCGTGAATCACGTTTATTGGCAATAATTTAATATATATAGATGCAGAGTATTTGCGATATGAAAAATTGTAAATACAAGTACGTTTTTAATGTTGGTCAATGTCATCCGGTGATGATTTTTAAATATCGATTCGGTTGAATTACCTATTTAAATACTCGACGAAAAATAATGTAATGCATTTTCGCGAGCTATAGGGCTGTTCAAAAATTTTTTCCAATTCATTGTCCTCGCTTTTCGTACCTCGTTCGAAGGTTAATAAAGGTAATTCGCTGATGGAATTTCATAAACGACCGTTAAATTCGCGAATATTTCGAAAAAAATTATACATACGTATAGATATGTTATATGTACCCTACTCTGGTACACTAATAAAGTATGCCCTCGTAAATAACCCGAATCTGAAGGGAAAAAAAACAATATTCGTACTTAAAACAAAAACAACAACGGTTGATACCTGCACAGTCTGTACACACATAGATAGATAAGTAAGTATATATATGCACATAGAATTCTCCTTTTAAAACAATAAACTCACGTTTATGCTCAGATAGGTAAACGATGAAATTTCTGACGTTCGAGAATCGACGATTGTGTGTACTTTAAATTCATATCATACGTAAAAAAAAAAAAATCCATCGACAAACGTGTCACCACCGTACAATAGTAAAAATTAGCACAGCCAATGCGAAAATAATACCTATTCCAGTCACCGGCACCGGTTACATACCTCCACCTTCGTAGCTACCTCCACCGTTATATAGATTAATTTACAAACAAATTACCTATACGTTTTACCATTACCAAAGTACCTACATACATTTTTGTAATTTGTTCGCAACAAATAAAAATCGTTGTTCTCAGATATGTACAACAACTTCGCATCGTGTTCGAATTATTTTACAGATATAGGTTTTTTTTTTTTTTTTTTGCTACGTTGTTTCAAGGAAGTACCTAGCGGTAGCTACCTACTACCTAGCCATCTACATATGCGAATTTATTGTTCTCCTCGAGGCGTGAAGAGTTTTCCGGCGACATATTCCAACATATACACTAAATATCGTACTTATAAAAAGATTTATCGTTGTTTTTTCCCAAAACAATGAGAGACCGAATTAAAAAAAAATATGTGTCGAAACTGACTCATCGTATGAAATATCTTACCAGTCTTTATCAGTTTAGTAAAATGAAACCAAGTACGAGAGTGTATACGATGAGTGGAAATGCACACAGATGCATTGTATCTAGCAGAATGTTTTGTTTTAGGCCATTAAATATAAAATACTACGGTGCTTCGTTTAATTACACCCAGCGCAGTACCAGTGTTTTTCTATTTGGTCAGTTAAGTTAATAAACATTTACATTATTTCATATCTTCTTGGTATACTTGCAGTTTACACGTATACGTAGACGTACACACACTGTGTGTTCCACTAAGTAGATCATGTTTTATGAGTAAAATTTTCCTGAACATTGTTATTGTTGCCATAGGCATAAGACAGGTATACCTATATATAAAAGGATGAAAAGTATCGTGTTTCCCAAGATGAATTGAAGTAAAGTAGATAGATGTGTAATATTTCGAATTACACATGCTTTCACTTGTATACGATTGGTAATCAATTCTAAACTTAGCTGATTGACGAATTTTTTTCACGTCAACGCATAAATAAGATACTCTTCTGCTTGACTGACTGGCGTATACAGCAAGGCAAGGTAAGTAGTAGGTAGAGGTAACTAGGCTTACCTACTTGATACATTCTTGTACGTATAAAATATTAAAAATACATATCATAATATCTTCTCAGATATTTTCAATATACAAAAAGTAGTAAACGGGTTACTCGGCCAAGCTCAGGCAAATTACAAGTACCTACTCCGGACAGACCCATGCGCACGATTGTCCCAAAGCAGAAGTTTGAGGTTCTTATTAAATCATGCCCAATGGTTTAATAGACTACCGTGGAACTGGATTCAAATTTTAAATGCCCACCAATACAAAAATTTTGTACTTTTGCTGGTATAAAAGTAGATATGTTCGCAATAATGGTTCGACCAAATGTAAATCGTGTACTCGCCAAGTGGTGATATAGCTAAAAATACCTGTAGGAAGAAGGGAGAGGTTCAAACTTTTCCCAAGAAGTCGAAAGAAGTTGAACTTTTTTTGACAAGTGCCTACAGTACCAGTACAATTTATTAGAACCTGCATTATACGTATGCCATGATAAAATTGTGAAAAAATTTGATTTTCTAACGATCAAGACGTGCATTTTTAGCAGTTTCGTGAAGAAAACTCAACATAATTATACTAATTTTCCAAGTTTATCGGTCTCCGGAGGGAAAGTGGTATCAGACCCTTCAACTCTCCGGTGTTTACGAAGATTTTTTTAAAACCTGAAAAATTTAATACGTACGTTACCAGGAATTGGGCAGGATTTAAAATCCGAAAAATCCCCAAATCCGGGGGACGAGGAAGAAAATTTGTTGGATTTTTTCGATTCACTCGTGTGAAAATTTTGCAAAATTTTGGGAAATGAAAAATCAAAAAATGACATTTTTAACTTATTTGACTTGGGCGGAGATGGGAACGCATGAGGAGGCTCAAACTCATCCCAAATATTAAGCAGTTCTCCTCCCTTCTCCCCAAATTTGTTTGAGAAAAATTAATAAATGATGGTTTGTACGACTAAAAATGGTGAAATGTTATTTTTTGGAGGACAAAAATGTCATAAAATGCACTTTTTCGCACCTTTCACACTTGGCTTTACCCAAATTTTTTTCGTCCTCGTGTAGCTCGGACAAAACTAAGCATTTCAATACCAAAACATGACCCTTTTTTTTTAGAAAATGAAGGAGGAAGGCTCAAGTTCTACCCCCCCCCCCCGCCTACTGTTAACCCATTTCACCTACGGTATTCAGTATAAGCTCTTTTTATTATTTTTCTTTCGATTGTAATGAACGAAACTTGATGTAAAATGAAGTACCTTTGTTCTCTGACCCTATTTAAAATTAGACTAAAATTAGGAGAAAATGACATTTTTCGTAATGAAAAACTTCGCTTTTGGAAAAATTCGAGTGATTTACGGGCTGTTTCCTATGAAAAATCAATTTTTTCCAACCGGGAGGGAGGCGGAAGGTCAACATCTACAACTACTTCATGCACTCAAGCTTGACTGCAGATAATCAACAATATTAATTAACAAGTCGAATGAGGAGCATTATTGCAGTTCGCGACGAAATCATATTTCAAATTATAAAATTCTATATTTCGAAGGTAAATACCTAAATCACAAAAGTTGACTTTTTCCTGTTACAACCTAAAGCTCATACGAGTACCAGTACATACTATTACCAAAAACCCTGGAGTGAGGGTGAAATTTAAAAAAATGACATTTTAAAACCATAAAAACTTTATTTCTTATAATTTAGATTTAAAATTTTGATCAATGTTTAGTTTTTCAACAATTTGGATATCAAATTTAGCGTATATGTAAAAAATTGCCTAAGGGGAGGAGCATACAGCCCTGGTAGCCACTCCTTGGGTGTACCACCGAACCTGGTAAAGAATTTAAGGTAAGTATTCCATTGCTCTTATTATTCTTCAGCTTCACCTCGAATTTTCTGCAAGGGGATGGCGTGGGGGAGCGGAGGTGAGCAAGAGTGGTGATAGATGTGGGATCTGTTCAGGAGACACCACCCTCCACCTCGCCGAGCCCTTCAAAATTAAAAAATAAATAAATTTATGTAATTTTTATTTCTCCAGTCCTCGATATTACCTTCATCATTTCTGGTAACACTTTCAGAAATACACATATTTCTTGACATTTAAAAAATCCTGTTTTTTTTTTTTAAATTTCGTCTAGATTTCTGAAAGTTGAAACTTGGATTTCAAGCTTTATTCGCTACTCGTAAAAAAAATTTGGATCTCCCCTTCTCATGAGAAACTTCCAGGTTACACCACTACGAGTACCTTCAACAATCCATAAGTGTTCATCAAAGAAATCATGTGGCTAAATTGACTCTCTGATAGTAAATTCCGAATTGGCTTTTGAGCTCGAAGGAAACTCTATATAATTCTGATTATAGCCCTTCTTATATGTGACATTGAATTTGGATATGCATACAACTTCGACCTCGAATGGTGCAAAATATATCACGGTCAACTTGGCAAAATTCTTACACCAGTAAAAAATAATCGTTTACATGATTTGAAAAAAAGGTGCAACGAAATCAAATAGGATATTTGTACACAAAAAACGAGTAGTACGCTATTTCACCTGATCGGCTATTTTTAAATATCTCTTTACGGTAGTTTTATTCAGCTCAAAAGTAATTTTCATAAACAATTTTTCAAAAAAAAAAAATACCCGCTCTAAAGAGTGTTTGGCTTTTTACAACATCGAACTCGAAAACTGGCAAAAAAAACTCTGAAACCATTCCTGATGAACCATCCCAAATCTCCAAAATCCTCTCTCTAATAAAAGAACTTAAGTTAACAAATTAGCTTTAAACCCCCTCCCCCCTCTTCATTGGGCGTAACAGTCTTGGAAATTACAAACGCCCAGTATAAATGAAAAGTAAAAATAAAATAATAAAATAAAGTTTTATACCCATCTCCTTATTTTTGTACACCTTAGTAACGGTTTGAAAAACTCTGTAATTAATTTCGTCCATTTCACTAGTTGGAAATTTTTGAAAAATTTGTATCGAATAGCCTTCTTTTGCTTTTTGTCATTGAGATCATTTGGTTAGTTTGAAAATTTTCTAGCATCAACATGTGACATATTCATTTGAAAAAGGAAATATACGTTTTTTGCTATGATAGCAGAGGTCGTTGAGGGAATGGGAAGTATAATTCATGCAGTTGGAGGTATCCAATAATTTATCTTAGGTATTTGATAACTTTTATAATCTGAGGACAGGGCCAATTCGCCTATTTTAACCATATAGGTATCCTTTGTGGTATTGCAAGTAACAGAGGTCAATGGTTGAGCTTTGCATGCAAGGAAATATATCCTATACGTACAACAATATGCTGCCAATAATATTCGTACGTATACTATGCAATTCATGCATCGCAGCATGATATGCTTAGAAGAATTGAAACAGTCGAGAAGCAACTATTTCAAACAATTATGTTGCTTCAAGATAAGCAATAATTTGAAAAATATAGTTATCAAATGCCTTCAAATAGAATATTTCGATTCCTCGATCACAGGTAGAAGGCGAAGAAGGAGTAGAGAAGTAGTAGTTTTTTTGTGCAGAAGTTTTAATTAAGTTGAAAATTTACGCAATGCGAATGCAACAAGATGGTCTTCTCCTTCCCCAACTTTCAGCAGTATTTTCAAAAATACATAACTGCTCGTTTCAGCATTCTTTCAAATATAGGTACGTAGGTGGATATATACTGAAAGGTTCCACTTTGTGATTGTATTTCTTCGTCGTATGCGTGAAATTTTACACAACATGTAGGTAAACTTATATAATTAATGCATGTTCAACTTGGAAAATAAGTAAACGAAAAAATGAAGGTACATTAAAAAATGCTTGAGAATTTTTTCGTTTTTTTTTGCACCAATAAAAACTCCCGCCGCGAATTAACTATCATCCATAAAGTACAAAAATAAGATACGTAGACGGTATCGCATTTGATAAAAATAATTTCTACATTACACAATTTTTATTATATAAAAAAACAAAACAATTGGCGTTGTTCTCGAAAAAAAGAAAGAAAAACATTTTTTAATTTCAGATTTATAAAATGTACCTATAATACGGGATGAAAAATTCTAATCCTCAGTAATCGGCTATACCTTACGAAGTAAAACCAGTTTGTACCTACGGTTGAAATTTAAACTAAAAATGGAAAATTAAGATATTCGATGCGATTTGCGTTTTATTGTTTTTGAAAGTTTCGCATAAAGAAACAATGAAACTTTTTTATTTTAGGTGACGGATTTCTTGGGAAAAAGATATCGACGTGAAATTTATTACGATGCGAGTAGGTAAGATACATACGTATGTATATGTTGCTTTGTATCAAACAAATCGCGATAGATCTTTAATAAATTTGATTATACGTGTAGCATCATCCATCTACCTACAATGAACATACGTATGTAGGTAAGTACCAAGTAGGCTCGTACATGATAATTTATTTGTTAAGATCATCGATATTATTGTGCACAACCACTACACTCAATAAGTGAATACACATGTTCACACTTATTTAGAAAATCTCCAGCTCACAGGAGTTTTCATTTTTCACATAACACAACGAGGACGACGATGCCATCGTAATAGAATAAAACTAACTACACTAAATGGGTAGGTAACTCGATAACGGAACATTTTGAAAGGAATCGAACTTACGAAACATAGAGGATCATTGAACGATGATTTAAAACTAAACATTACGACCCACTATAATTATAAATTTCAGCATTGTTTCATTACTATAGTTACAGCTAATATTTATAAACACGAACCAGCATTATTTAGCGATTTATTTATTGGCAGCTGTGATAAGGAAGTACGAGTACATTATTTAGTACAGCAACAACTTTGTTTTCGAACCGATAAAATTCAATTAGCTATTGTAAAATAATTTTTTCCGATAAACATCGACGTGTAAATACACAAGAGCATTCTGTGACAAGTTGTTCAATGAATGCTTCTCAAATCAGTGTAGGCAATGAAAATGTCAAAATATGTGGTTATCAGATCACCAATGTACGAGCATCATTATAATCTAACTTATTCGGGTACATCGAGTATTTGGTCGGACGAACAGGAATGAATCTGAATGTTACCAATGTTACCATGTGAATGTCAAGTCTATCGAAACCCCTTCCAGATGAGTATCTCCCTATCTGCTTCATATCTTACTCCTCATATGTTGAGTAAGAGTTGGTATAAAATCTGATTCAATAGTTAAACAATGAGACAATTCTCCCTCCTTTTATCTAACTTTATTCACGTGCGGATTTTTTACGACAATAAAAAAACGATACTTACGAGCTCTACGATAGATGCGCAGAATTTAATTTGAAAATTGGAAATTATATTCCACCAAGATGTAATGTACCTACTTGCATTATCTACTTACATATTTTTTCAAAATGAAAATTATCTATAAATAAGTAAATTTTTCTTTTAAAAAATCAAGAGTTCTGGAATTTTACCTGAATTCAGAAGACTCGTAATGTAAATTATTATCTAGCAGTTGGAAATTTTTAGTCGAATGAAAATCTAATACTCATCGAAGATGTTTTTATTCGCAATTGATTCGAATGTTTGATTTTTTTTTTCTCAAAATGGACAAGAACCCATACAATTTTTACTCCTCACACAGTTGATAACAAATTGATCCCACAAAAATGCGTAATCACGAAGACGTACGTATCTATTCAATACCTGCGCACTATCATCTGTAGCTACAGAAATAAACACGACGAGAGAAGTATATCCACATAAACGAGCTATTTAGTTGAAATTTCAACCTTTTTGAAGTTGCGATACCTCAGAACAATAAACACGAAGTAGAAATTATATAAAAATACTTACAAGACAACAACGAAATACAAAATTTCATCTCAATCATCAACACTATTCAGCTGGATATCGTCATCAGCGAGTATTATTCATAAAACATTATCAAATAAAGCTCTATATAATTTACCAACGAATAAATTCAGCTTTATAATAGCGAACTGAATATCACGAATTTATGTGTCAACAACCTGATCTGTGTTAAATACGTATGTACACTACGTACCAGAAAAACTGCAACAATTTTCTGGTAGACACTGACGTCACCAATACGAAAACACTACATGGAGTAAAATTTAAAAACTCGAAATACCGGTGAAAAATTTGAAATTACGAATAAAAAAAATTTACTCTAAGGTACTTACGATGGTATATCGATTTCCAGGCTTTAAATGGGCAGGCAGATGATACGAAAAGAGACGAAATCAAAGTAAAAAAAAAAAAAAGATGAAAAAACGCGACACGATATCTTAGAAAAATTCTACACTTGCGTATGCGAACTAAAACCCAAATTAGAAAAAAAATCAATTATCATCCGAACAAATAACAATCGAATAACAACAAATTAAATAGTACATAAATCGTTTAAAAAATTTTTACATTAAATAAAAATAACAACAACTCGGACGAAATCAACGGGAGATATTATTTTTTGGTGGAAAAAAAAAACGAAATTCGAAACTTATTACACCAAGTTAAGAACACGATTACAAAAAGAGGTATTTTCGCGTATGCGCGTCAGACCCACGAACACTTGCAATGGTTTAATCGCAACTGTCTGAACTGTGTGAGCTAAGTACAGTGCAATTTACTTACCTGTGTATGAAAACATCAAACTAGAGACTCTCACTGAATCGTTCTGTCCTCTTCTTTTGTTATCCCTTCTCCCGAGTCTCTGTCTCTCACACTTGCAAATTATTATAAACGTAGCGCATTAACATCTCCGTATCTTGTTTAGCCTTTTAACATTACCAACCATGTGTTAAAATCACAACCTGTTCCGAAAAGTTTTACGCCAATTAACAGGCGTCGCGCGGCGCTTTACGTTATACTATCATTTGTTACCATTTTTAACTGGTTTATTCTGCTATTCTGCGTGCGCGCGTTTTTCGTTTTCAGATTTACGAAAAAAAAAGTTCCGTTTATTCCTTTATTTACTCGGTTTTTTCTTCTTTTTTTTTTTTTTTCGTTTCAAATACCTATCTTATCGAGGAAATTAATTATAAATATATTGAGCGACGATATTCGAAGGGAAAGTGGAAACTAATGAACGGTGGTCAAGTACGCGTTCAAAACGATATAATTACTTAGTCTTTCTAATTGGTATTAAAGTATATCGCGCTGATGAGACATTGAGGTATTTTCGTTCGAACGATGTAAGTAGATATACCAAGATACACTTTGTCGTTTGTCGTTTGACTTTTACGCGACTGGTGTCGTTAAAATTTTATTACACGAATATTTAGAGAAAAAGTAAAAAGTTCCATACGTCGATCATTCGTTAACAAGGTCAAGTTCATAGAATCCGAGTAATATTGGAGATGGAGAAAAAAAAAAGGTTATATTTTAGAAATTTACTCTCCATCATCGTGTAACTGTTTTAAAATGTTTCACAAATTTGAATATTCGGCTATTTAAATTTACGATTAAAATTGTACGAGAGTAAAACACGCTTACGTACTCTATCACTTTTTCATCCGTTCAAATTGGTAATTTCAATTAGGTAGATATCTAATCGAATCAAATTCACATTTTCCATCGAATTATTCAAGTCAACTACATAAACGGGTATGTAAGGTAAAGAAAGCATTGGTAAACTTGAAAATAAAAAGTGTAAATTACGTTCGATTCTTGATTAGATTTGCATAAGTAGATATCACATGTGTAAATGGTACCGAACAAGATGCACTAAAGCAATTCAAAACGATGCCCAAATTATACGTAAATGCGTGATTTCAAGGTTTAACGTACAAAATACTTGGAAAGAAGCTTCTAAAATAAATTTTTCAAATTTTAGGCTGCAGACTTCGTAACATGTTTTTTTTTTTTTTTTTCAATTGAACCACGACTTTTTTTTATACATACTTTTTGATATCTGTCAAATTCTTCGAGATTTATTTAAAATCAACGGTGTAATTTCGTTTGGAACAGGCTGTAGTAGTCTTGCATGAAATTATTCGTTTTTTTTTTTAACATTTATTTTAAAACGAGTCATTCTGGTAGATGGTAGCCTAATGTTGTCAGATTAGACTATAAGTTTCACCTGTGTGTTACATTAGTGGTAGCATATGGAGATGGAATAAGGAATAGGATCGGGTAATACGAAATAACGAGACCATAATAAACAAGTATAAATGGTGTCAAAGTAAAAATTAGTCATGAAAATTGCCGGATTCATTTTTTCAAAAAAATGAAAGCAGGAGTTGAAGGGTCTAGTAAATTTAATTTTTGCTGAGCATAAAATTGTTATCATATCTACTCTGAGCTGAAAAACCAGCATATCACGTGATACGTCATAATTGAAACACTTATTACTAGTTCACGATGATCCGAAAAAGTAGCTTTCAGTTTCAAGTTTTTTTTCAAAAGTTGGAGTTTGTGGTGAAAAAAAATTGCGAAATGATGTTAAATAAACGTGGCAAAAATTTAGTGTTTTTAACTTTACCCTTACCCCCTTTTTTGGTTCAAAATTTCAAAATTTACATTAAAAATCAAAAAAATAATCTATTTTTTTGGCATTTACATGTCACAGTATATCAGCGATTTTTTTTGCTTTTCAGGCTTGTAAATTCGCGTTTAAAAATGAAAAAATCATTTATTTTGAATTTTTTCAAGGTAAAGTAACAATACGAAATCTCATAATTACTGATGACCTAATAAATGAAAGTAATTTTTTTTTACTTTTTCATCTTAAGAAATTTATTATATTAGCTTTTTTCCAGGTTTAAAGATAATTATTTTTTAAAACTTCTAAAAAACAAAAAAAAAAATACTAAAAATATCAAAAAAAAATTTTTTATTTATTATGTCAATTTTGACATTTTTAACTAAAAGGGGAGAGGGTAAAGGTCAAGTTGAAATTTTTTTGACTTAATAGCTCAATTCACTAGGAGAATTCATAGTTTTTTAGTCCACGAGAAGGGCCTCAATTCCCCCCCCCCCCTACTTCCGCTCAGGTCCAGTTCAAGGGTTCGTTTTTTAAGGATTTTTTCGATGTTGTAATTTGTTGGCATCTAGGAATTGCGAGAGAATAATTAAAAATTAAAAATTAATATAAAATTATAGTATAAAATGTCTAGACAAGGGTAATTTGAACAGCTGTTCACGAATCTCAGGTTAGTATTTTTATTCAGGTACATAGTTTGTAGGGTAACCAAGAGCACCTTTCTTGAATGTGTTACTTCGAAAATTGGGAAACAGAAATTTTCTTATGTGCTCTTTCATATTTTTTTTTTTCGACATGACCCACCACTCAAAATACAAAAAAAAAGTATTTCAAAAATAAGTACTCACCAAGATACTCATATTTTAGGAAAAAAATTTTAAACACCTCTTTTAGTTTTTGCAAAATTAAAAGTTAAAAATTTTCTTTTGTTTTTTTCTACCAGCCTATTGGCTGAAAAATGTTGAAAAAATTTTGGTATATAGCCCCCTCTTTCCTCTACAAATTTGGGTAGTTTCAATATTCTAGCATTAACGATTTTTTTTTAATAAGATATATGCATTTTTCATCACAGGAGGGGAGAGGAATTGGGCAGGGATTATTTATGCGCTCAGAAATGTTCCATGATAATTTTCGAAATCTGAGGAAAGGCCAAATCGCCTATCTTAATTGTAGATTTCTGAAAGGCGTTTGCGTTTTTCAAAAAATCATGAAAATATGCAAAAAAAGATAAGTACCTATTTTCTAAGACTCGCTGAAAAGAGGGATCATGATAAAAATTTGTCGCCAATGTTCATTTTGAGTTCAAATATGTATAGTAATTTCATTTTTCAGAAAAATTTTTTATTCCATTTTTTGAAAATTTATGAAAATTTTTGAACTTTAAGTACCCTTTTCAAGGTTAAAAAAATTCAGTTTAGGAGCTGAAATTTTTACCACATCATTTTGAGGCCATTTCGGAACATTGTGATCCCACCGATTATAGATTTTCAAAAAAAAAAACAAATTCTGACCTGCCCTAGTAGATAGGCTAGATACCCTTTCGTCGTCACTTCGCTCGGGTATGGCCCGAAAAATAGTGCACAGAAAAAGAGTAAACCTTCTCTTTTGAGTTATTCCTTACTACGCCACTGATAAGTTACCCCTACAATCGGCTTATAAGTTGTTAAATTGTCTTCTTTATAAAATTATGGTTTTTTTGCTGACTTTGAAATGGGAAAGTAGTATACTTAGGGTGGATCGAAAAAAGAAATCATACCTCGGATTTTGACCAAACTCACGTAGGCGGTTGACTTTGAGTTGAAAACTCGTCATACAAAATTCTGTGATCGTAGTTCAAATCGAGGTGGAGCTATGGGTCCTCAAAAGTGGCGTCATTTTCGAAAAAAAAAACACGATTTTTCATCATTTTTACCCACTAAAAATGGTGTAAGACTTCGGTCACAGAGCAGAAAAAGTGCGATTTGAGTTTCTGCCTTTCACTGTACCATTGGCATCTCAATCCTGTACCACTTACAACCACCTACCAAAGGGTTGAAAAGTTGCAGATCGTAAAAATCAACATATTTCATTTTTCCAAAAAAAACGCATCAAAAAAGCTTTTTACCTCTATAATGGGTTCAAAAAAAATTTTTAACCTAGAAAAATGAATTCCAATTGAAATTGCTCAAAAGTTTCTCGTTGCAGGGCAGCCAACTGAAAAACTCATTTTTAGGGGTAAAAATCGAAAATTGCTTAGTAATTATAGCAATAATTTCAAAGATCTTGGAATTAGAAGGTTGGCTACCCTGTGACGCAAAAGTTTTCTGCAATTTAAATCGGAATTTACTTTTCTACGCTGGAAAAATTTTTTGCACGCATTATTGAGGTAAAAATCCGTTATATTGCGTTTTTTGGAAAAATGAAATATATCGATTTATACGATTTGCAACTTTTCAACCCCCTGGCAAGTAGTTATAAGTAGTATCGGATCGAAATGCCAATAGTACCTGTTGTCCTATATCAATTTTAGAGGGTAAAAATGACGAAAAACCAAGGTTTTTTATGAAAATGACTCCACTTTGAGGACCCATAGCTTCACCCCCGTTTCAGCTAGGGTGACAAAATTTTGTAGAGTGAGTTTTCAACTCAAAGTCAACCACTTACGTGAATTTGGTCAAAATCTGAGGTGATTTTTTTTTTCGATCCACCCTATAATATATGTAAGATATTTTCACACTTTTGATTCTAGTAAATAAATAATTTTTTGCAAGTAGGTATTGAAAATTTTTTTCACACATATACCTATACCTATACCTATCTACTCGAGTACTCGTTCTATCTGCTAATCTTAATCCTGTTCAAATCGAAATTAACTACGTAGCTAGTGTAAGTATGTATGTACGTACAAATAATGTGTAGGTTGGTGGTATTGTTATGAATATGATACTCTAGATATATACGAGTATTTACGGCAAAATATTATGCAATTTTACTCGCATCCGATTAGAAATACGAAAAAAAAATAATCCAAAAATAAGCGAACACGTAACCCAAGTACGAGGTACCCTCCACATAAGTGAATACTCGTAATTATTAGCAAAGAAATGAGTAACGTTGTTTTCTATTCATCAACTATGCGATTTTAATGATTTCAAATGAAATGACAAATTTTAACTAAAGACGTCCGTTTTTGTGCTAAGTATAAGTAACGAATATGAATTTAGTCCTTTGTTTGTATCATCTTGTATTTCATGGTTAATGGTCCAACTGCTCACATTATAGACAAAAATTGTAGGTATGATTCATACGAAATAGGCGGGTAGGTAGGTAGGTATTTGTACCTAGGAAGTTGAATATACGACAACGTACGTACGAATGATGTAAGAACAGAAAACCTCTGCTATCTGCTCCTTAACCAGCTAGAAACGAAAAATTCTTTGTTTTGTTCTAATTATCTATTAGCTGTTTGTAATTCAAAGCGAACTATTCTTGGAATATTTTTACAAATTAGTTATGGCGATCTTTTTTTCTCAAAATAAAACCATTGTACAATATTTTACAAATGTATATTGCACGTGGAGTCGTAGATACGAATACTTGTATCGTAGGTATTGTACTGTAGGTAAGTGTTTGTTGAAAAATAAACCTTGCAAACTGAAAAAAATTCCAGTATTTATTATTATTTATAATGTGTGCAAAAATGTATAGGTATGGTAGGTAGTAAGTAGGGACCAACTATACCGAACGAGTAATGCTTCTACGCTCGTATACGACTCTAAGCATGATACCGCCTATTTTTTTCACGTACGTACTTACGCTGAATTAAACTAACACATCATTAATGCTACAAAAAGCAGCCAAGTAGATCTGCAATTTTTGTTGGTATAATTTTTAGCTAGCTACCTATACGAATGTATTAGCAGTAAAATATGATAAACGTAATGTACCAACTAACTACGCAAAATTACGCATAAATTACGGTCGTCGGTACATCATTCCAATTCAAAACAATGAACAAAGGTTACTTCCTTACATCCTCCTATCCTCTATAATCCGTGACGTAGGTAACTACAGTTGGTATACAATCTGCGAATATTTTTGCAACTGGTTCAATTCAGCTTAACAAAATCACGCGAAAATTTGATCGCGTGCATCGTACTAATTAATCTTCAAATTGTACAATATGTTTGATACGACGTTATCGTTCTGCTTTAGTAATTTTTCAACGACATAGGATTTTATTTTATTTTATTTTTTTCATCGTGTTAGGACTTAGGGTAGGTGCTTATCAAATATCCATTTACATAAATACGTTTATGTAATGTCAATTTTTTCGTTTCATTATTATTATTATTTTTTTTTTTTGAATTTATCACAATTTTAACTAGCTTACTAGATACATTATATCGATATTAAGTCGTCATCAGTTATACTCGTACAGCAGAGATAGTACCTATATAATTTGGAAAATTTATCTTTTATTGTTTTCAATTTGATTAACTTATCGGTTATACATTGCTGACTTGCGAATAAGAAGGTACGTTTTAAAATTTTCAAGTATGTCTACTTGAAAATTATACCCTTCTCGATAGCTGAAAATTTTATTTACATTTCTATCACGCTTCACAGGTACGTATTTGATAACAATATAGCGATTTTTTTTTTCGTCAATTATTTTCTCGTTATCTTCAAAGTGCGATGTGCTCTTAGGTCAGATTTAAGGAGGCCAGTAGAGGTATGTGCTTTCTATACAAAGACATAAATTTATTTAAATTTACTCAAAAAAAAATTGAAATCATACATAATGTCAATTTGTTATTCGTAGTCAGGCTGCTGCTAATAAATTAGACGAACAACTCGTAAATTAGTTATGCGCGCTGGGCGAAATGGAAAAATTATCTTTAAAATTTACGATCGCTCGGATCTATCTGCATGTTTATACACGCTAATCTCAGCGTACTTGGCTATGTAATAATAATTCGACAATAAATTTAATTGTTAAAAAAATAATTTCAAATTTATCCTATTTTCGAGTTGAAATTGCGAAATTATAACTTTGTTGCGTGTAAATCAACGTGATCTGTCTCTACGTGTACGAGGTTATTTAAATTAATAGTTCGAAAATATGCTCTCATTATAATTTTATCAGAAGGGGAAACAAATCTGTCATATGAGAATGTTAACAATGGCTCGGCTAATTTAGGGCCTAGGTAGTCTAGGTACCATGCAGTAGGAATATGTAAGCTCAGCGAAGCGGGTTACAGGTGAAGCGACGAAACGCCCGCGCCCCCCTCCCCCATCGCCATGTCGGCCGACGCGACGGTAGTTTCAGATTAAATATTTACCTAGCTAGTAGTAGCATTTTATTGTTGAAATTTTTTGCTAACATGAAAGAGGTCAAGGAGAAGAGACGTTATGATAAAAATCTCCATTTATCTACCTGTTTATTTTTCCAGGTTATCCACTCGGTCGTGAATTTTATGAAAAAATTTCCCATGGGGATGTTACATTGATATACACAGCTACATCAAGAACAAATCCTACGCGAACAAGGTGTGACGAGTTTTTTTTTGTATTATTTTTTGAAAATATTTTACTACCAGCAGTAAGAAAGTCTGCAATTCAATTAATCACATTAATAGGGGCCAGAAAAAGTGTTGATTACTGTTTGGGGATGTTGTTTAAAACCCCCCATTCATCTGCCTTCTTTCTGTGATCTCTGCTTGATATTTCTTTTAGCATCTATCACCACCAGTATATATAATCCTGTGTTCATCTGGCTGCAGTATTGTGAATAGGATTCATGAGAGTGATCCTTGAGCCCACGTCTGAAACTCTGAATTAAAAAGCACCAGCTTCAGTTCTCACTGTTGAAAAAATATTGCGACATAATTTGCAATACTTGAATATTTGGAAAAATTGAAACCGAATGACGTGAAAAAAAGTGAGTAGGTGTAATTGTGAAACTTGTACCTACCATGAAATCACTGGCGTATCCAGATACGTCTCATGTAGGGGGTTCAAAATTTTTCGAGGGCTGGGATGGCACATAAATTTTTTTTTCAAATAAGTAATGCATAAAAAGCTGTTTTTTTTTACCTGAATTTCTAAAAATGAAATAAATCAATAGCGACATTAATTGTGGTTTTCCAAGGCTCGAGCACTGCATGAAATTTGCTTCATGTGTATATTGCTCAGGATTACATGAAATAATCGTCGATTATCGTAATCGGTTCATTCTATGTCAAAACGACACAAAAAAATTACGAACAGCTTTTGATTTCGCTTAAAACTTTTTTACAAGTTCCTCTCAGAAACTTCCCTTATTTCGATCTTAACCCTTAAAGCGCGGGGAGGGGGGGTTGACCCTTAGAATTATCGAATAATCGTGATTTTTTGTCAAACAGCTGAACTTTGAAGGCTCACTTATTCAAAACTAGTTCAACCTAGGATAATCTGTTTGCGCGGTTTTGCTGGTAATTTAATAAAGATTCAAAATTGACGTTCAAAATTTTGAAAGCTCAAATTTGAGTTTTTAAAATGAAATTTCAACTTTTTATGATGAGTATAAAGTTTGAAAATTATCGTTTAAAAATTTGAAAAAATTACCGCGAATAGAACTTTTTATCCTATGCAGTTTTAACTAGTTAAATTTCAAAATTGTAATTCAACAAACTTGACGACACCGGGGTTCTTAATTTTGGTGAAAATATATAAAATGGTAAAAGTAAAGTGACATATGGATCTTTACTAATTCGAGGTCGCTAAGTTTGATTATTGGCCAACTTTTTAAATCCAACCTCTCTAAATTCCCCCACCAACCCCCTCATCAATACATAAAGTCAAAATTCAAAAAAATGAAAAAATGAATTGACATATCGATTGTTACTAAGTTTAGGTCGCTGAGCATGAATATTCACTTATTTTATCTCACATCAGATGTAAAATCAGAATCATTGAAAACTGTAATTTTTTCACGGAACTTCAAATAATACTTTGTAATGCTTTTTTCGAAATTTGAAAAAAAAAACATCCATTCCTTGGAAAATTCTTTAAGAAAGCCAGGTCAAACTCAGGGCCCCTTTCCTACCCATCGAATTTTCAATCATGGAAGGCCTACATGACGGCCCCTCCAAATTGAGTCAAGGTGGCTGAAAGTTAGCATGTCGGAACTGTTAAGAAAAAATATTCCCCCTTTGAGGATTTCGACTTTTTAGCCACAAAAAAGTGGACTTTTTATGTTTTTTCTGTTGTTCCAGTTAGTTCTCCGCCCGACCCAACTCCACATTGAACTAGAGGGAAGGGGAAGGGAGGGGAGTTAAATTTGACACGTAGATTTAGTGGAGGTCCTTGATGTCCCTTCTTGTGGTTTCAACTAGGTTCTCACCAAAATTAACCTGTACCCCTACTCAGGGATGAAAGAATGGGTGAATTTTGGTTCTCACAAGTGCTCTTACAAATCAGAATTTTTGTTCTTGTTATTTTATTTATTTTTTTTTTTATTTAGGATTTGTAAACTTTGTTAAAATATTATTCTTGTTTTTTATTCCCGTTTTTGTTTGTTTTTGATTTTCAACTCAACCTCCAAATTTTTTTAAATGTAACTAAAAATCGTCAAATCAATGAAAGAGTTGATAAAAACGAGGGTAAGACCTCGGAAAAAATCACTAAAATGCGCTTAAATTACAACAAATGGAGGAATTATCTGCTGAAATTCAAAAAATGAAAAAATGGAAAAAAGAACGGAAAATAGTTTGATGTTTTTGTTCTTATTTTTGTTCTTTCAAATAAATTTTCAAAGGTTTTTCTTGATCTTCAAAAATTATAAAATTGCTTTCATGGTTCTCGTTTTTGATTCGTTCTTCATTCATTCAACTTTGTTACTCTGTTTTTTCGTTTTTATTGTTCCCTAAAATCGCATATTCCTAAAGTTTCTGACTATCAGTTCTTCGTTGACTATTTATTAAGCATTATAACTCCAACATTTCACGAAAATCAGCTTTCTTTTCCTTTTTTTTCTTCAAAATTACAAAAAAGTGGCAACAATTGATCGAATAAAAAATTGTCGCCAAAAAATGACAACAAATCAAACTAATCTTCATTCGATGTAAAAATTTTATTTTGTGAAAA
This sequence comes from Ferrisia virgata, assembly GCA_900060175.1. NCBI lineage: Eukaryota > Metazoa > Arthropoda > Insecta > Hemiptera > Pseudococcidae > Ferrisia > Ferrisia virgata. The sequence goes on from FIZR01029627.1 coordinate 85,111, forward strand.
ATAATTGAAATCAAGCAACATGCTGGTTATTTGTTTTTCAATTTTTTTTTTTTTTGGTTTTCATTTGAAAAGATGGTCAATCTTAAGTGCATCTTTCTTAAAAAATATACGATTACGATTAGAATACCTACAAAACCGACAGACGTAAAATATAAAATTTTATTCTTCTTTTTTTTTTGCAGCTCTCATTATACCTCTAGTACCAAATGAACTAACCTACCTGAACCATGTACGACGAGATGATAACCGCAGTACCGAGATTAATATCTCGCCCACATACATAGGTACTACAGTCAACAGTACTATGATGAATTACAAAGTATACGGTTGATTTGGAACCGTTATATTGGCAAATTATAATGAAACAATGAAACAAAAAAATTTCTTCGCAATAATCATTTTAATAACTCGGTCCACTCGGTTGACAGTACCTACACAATGAATGCGGAAACGCGAACCGGCTTAGGAACAATACAATTAAATTGGCACTACATATAAATTTTTCATTGGTTAATTTTTAACTTCTGCGTATGATTGCGCCAGATTTGAATCAGTTCCAGTCTTGCAGCGTATTTGTTTTGCAGGAAATTTAATTCTGCGTGCAGATAATAAATGATACCACTGGATATGCTTAGCTGACTTCTCATTTCAAACTTGGCATTTAATTACGGGTAGAAGCTGTCATTTATATGTCACGTACTTGGATCTCGTGTTAATCAAATATAGTATAATCTATAGATGACTAGGTAGTAGATAGGCTGAGTATATTTTGTCGGCGGGGAGTTGGAAATTTGCACGATACCCTTACAAAATTTTTTCCCTCATGAAATTTTTTTTAAAACAATACCAACAACTAGGTAACCTATCTATTTGTTTAAAAAACATTTTCATCGTCGTGATAAATTGTATTTAAATTGTATTATAAGTTGTTCTCTTGACAGATAAATTATTACTTTTAATAGATGATATTGAAATGAAATTTTTCATTTGTCTCCGCATGTTTGTCAACAATTTAAGATAAGAAAGTTCAAGAACAATTGTAGTTTTATTTTTAGAAACACTTTCACGTAATATGCTAAGCTTAAATCAGCTCGACGGTTGATTCTTTAATCGACCAAGTGTTTTATTTTTCATTTCTTCTTCTTCTTCTTCTGCTTTTCCTTCTTTTTTTGATTCTGATACTTCTGAATAAAACTGTGCAATCGTCACGAGGAATAAATTGTTATTATCGCAATAAAAATTTATGACCATCAACGTACCTACTTCGTATCATACATTACCAGAATCATCAGTGTCACATATAATTAAGTAATAAGTAATTAAAATATAGTCTGTTATCTGCAATATTTTATGAGATTTATGGTACATTTGTTCTTTGTACCATTTTTTCAACTTCTTAAAAATCGAGCTCGTTTTTTTTCTTCTTTGATTGCAACATCAAATTTTCAGAAACTTCTCAAGTATTGAATTAAATAATAAGTACGCATCCATGGTGAGATCATTGCGTATAAATTTTATGTGTATCTATACAGCATAATTATAAATCTCTTCGATCGTTGATATAGGTAACCAGAAAATTTATTACCTATTGATGTCGGATATTAAACTCTTTGGTTTATTTTTAATCAGCATGCTAGTACGAATGTTTATTTATCCCCCTACGGTGTTATTTTATTTTACACGATTGGTTGGATTTTTGAATTTTAGCCCTAGTTATAGTTGCTCAGTCAATTTTTTACTTTATTTTAAACTTGAAAAGGATAGTGAAGAAAGGAGTTGTGAAAAGACGTCAAATGAGTATGGTAAAAAACTGGAGTATCTAACTTATCCTCGAACGAACCTCTCCAGTCTACACCTCCTTCCTCACATATTGCTTCATAGAAGACTATCACAAGCGTCTTCAATTTCTTTCCAATTTTTCAAGGAGGCATAAAAATTATTATTCTTTTGACTTTAGGAATTTTCATACCTCAGAAATCAATGCGAAGTATGAAAATCATGGCGAAAAATTTGTATAAACTTCTTCGGCAGTTTCAAATTATTCCGATTTTGTATTATTAAAGTCGTTGAGTATTTTTTTCATTGTAATTTGCATCTGATGCCCCTAGCTGCTCGAAACACCTGTAATTATACTGGTTAAATTTCTGGAAAGACGAGAAGAAATGAAACATTTTTAACCGCTTTCTCAGGTAAAAAAATTTGGGTACCTTTCCATTTTACGAAGAAATTCTAGATCGTGAATATGTAACACATCCATGACAACATTTTAACATAAAATGTGAAAATCATTCTTAATCATCTTTAATCGCGAATTTTCAATTGGAAACTTTGAATCAAAAAACGTTTACTCTTCCCTTTAGTACATTTTAACATTTTATTTTATTATTTCCAAACAAAATGAAGATTATACAATCATCCATCATCACGAGTTTTTGATAAAAAACTTTAAACCAAAAATCAAAAACTTCTGATTTTTTATTGTTTTAATTATTCAATTATTGTTATTTTTTAACTTTTTTAATTTTTGTATTTTAATTGTTTTAATGAGACAACCATATCAACATTCTAACACAAAATACAAAAGCCATAAATTTCTTTAATTTCTCAATTTTCAAATTTTTTTGACTTTTTTATTTTTTCAATTTTTAATTTTTTTTACTACGCAAAAGTCAACATTTTTTTTTATTTTTCAAACTATTCAAATTTTTTAAAAAATTTTCTCAGGTTTTTTGTTTTTTATTTTTTTTTTAATTTTTCAATTTTTTCAAATTATCCTACCCTTAGGACATATCCATATTAACATTTTAACATAAACTCCAAAAATCAGTCATACTCATCTTTCATCGTGAGTTTTAGCAAATTGTCCCAACTTTAAGACATATTAATGTCAACACTTTAACATAAAGTCCAAAAATCAATAACGTTGCATAAAAAACGCCACACCTTCAAAAAATAACCCCCCGTCCTAAGACATATCCATGTCAAAATAGGTATCGATATTTGCAAGCATTTTTATTTCAGTAAAAAATTTTTCATGTTTTGTTTGTAATTTTACGACGATTTTTCAAAAAAGAAGATAGAAATCTACGGGAGTAGTATTTCTCTTGAAAAAATTGGTGTGATTTGAAAAAAAGCATCGCGAATTCATTAGGGTGGGAGGGGTTCAAAGGTCCATATAGGGGCCCCACTAAAATCTACACACTATACCAAATTTCAACTTCGTAGCTCAATTTGGAGGTGAGATAACGGAGAAAGAGCCACATTTTCAAGATCAAAAAAGGGAAAACTCCTCATATCTCTCCTCATAATTGACCTATGAGTCTGCTTTTTGGGTATATTATGTAACTTTGGATTGCCCATCGATTGGCTTAAAAAAGAACAATTTTTGCGCATTTAACCTTTCAGCACTCCCTCCCCCAAATTTGGGCATAACTGAATTTTGATCAAGGTCGTTCCCACTCAAATATACATAATCCCTTGTCAAACTGAGCCTATTGACCGAATTAGAGCAATTTTAGTCGATATCAAGCTGAGCAAATGATTTTTAGTTTCGGTAAAAAAAATAAAATAAAAATAAATATCTGTATGCTTAAAAATGAACTTAATAGTCTTCTAGGACCTCCTTCTCAACCGTCGTAGGTCTATAAACCGTAATAACCCGGTTTCCATTGACAATATGTAATATGACATAGAAAATCAGGTTGAAAAAAGCAAAATTTCCTAAATAGCTTTACATCACCTTTTCTAAATCTGAAATTCATTTCAAAGCGGCTTACTTCTTGAAGAAATTTATATACGTTTACCAAAAAAACACGTATAAAATACATACAAGAGAAAAGAGATTTACGAGGACACCGCATCAATCATGATTAACATTAGCAGTAATTTAATCCTAATTCTCGGTTAATTAAAAAGGTGTTTATTAGTAATGAATAGCCAATTGTTTCACACTAAGTAAATATGTGCTTATTTGCTTTAAAAAGTAGCGTAATAATGTTAATCATGTTTGTGACAAAATAGTAAGTAGATAGGTATATGCACAAGTAATTATCTAAACAGAGGGTTATAAGGCAAACGGTACCGAAAGTAGTAAAAATTATGATCTTATTTACCTACTCGAGGGAGAACATGTTAAAAATGATAAATTAAAAAAATATAAATATTAAAAAAGATGGATTTTCAGATAAAGCCACGTGCGCCATGTACATAAAAGTTTAGCTTACGCACACAATAAAATAACATGACATAACATGGTAACTTATATTACTTTTTTTTAGCTGAAAACATCTCGTTTTATTTGTCATTTGAAAATTATTCAAATTAGTCATTTAGTATTACCTACTCAACATAGCTATCAAGTAGATAGCTAGGTAGTAGGTACCTCATTTTAAACCGAAAAATATAATTTTTTTCATCACTGATCCATATCTACAACTTATACGCATTGCTCAATTCCTAAACCAAAATGAGAGAATAATTCGCTGATAAAAAAATATCAATGAAATAACAATAGGTACATAGGTACGAATAACGTGACTGTAATTCTGAAAATGACAAAACAAAGAAATTGTGGGAACAACTAGCGAGGTAAGTAGGTATTTATTTCATGAAAATTTCAAAATTCTTAGTTTAAAAAAAACTCTCCTATGACATGACAAACGGTTGGATTTTTTAAAAAAAAAAAAAAAAACAAAACAAAACAAAATACTTATAATTAACCATTGAGTATTTACGTAAGTTATCGAATGTTCAAATTTTTTAATTTTCAAACGTTTATTCGTCGAAATGAAAAAATAAGTATTCTAGGTATACATTCCAAATGTGCTTAGTTGTAGTTTACAATAATCACGTTGGAAAATTTTTAATTTAGTCATAAGAGAAGGTTAGTAGAAGCTAAGTGTTTACTGTCTGCCAGGATGGATCGTTTTAAAAATTTTTTCGAAAATCGAAACGTAATAGAGCACGATCTTTCTATATTGTAGAAATTTCACTTTATAGTTTCAATTCAATGTTTCGATTAATGATTTTCGAACTTGAGCATTTTTTTAAGATCACAATATCTACCGTATCACGTTTTCGTGTACTTTAGTAATTTCAAAAAAAAGAAATTGAAAAAAAGTTTTTAGACAACTTATTACATAAGTTTTGTTGTTTTTGCCATTTTTTGTGTTTCTATGCCTTTGTTGAAAAGAAATCTAGTAATGAAAATCGTCTTGGTTGATTAAAATATTAATTATCTTCTCATTTCTTAAGATTAATTCTCTAAGAAAATTTTTTCGATATTTTATTATCATAAATGGAACAGACTTTTTGGTCCGAAGAATTTCACATCAAATGATTCCATCAATTTTGAAATTATGATAATTTTTAGTCAAGATTCTGCCCATCACTTCCTTCCCAAGAAACATTTATCAGATTTGTATTCTACTAGGAAACAGCCACAAATTTATACCTTGAATTTGTTTGGTCGCAGTGAAATTAAAAAATGATTAGGAAGGCCAAAATTTTGAAAAGAAACGGAGTGAAAGAGATCGAAATCTAGAGCACCGAAGCAAGTAGCGTCGCTAAAATTAAAAATCGAAGGGGCACAAAAAATATCATGAGTTGAACCTAGCTTTTCCAGAGGAATTTCTCAAAAGGAACGATTTCCAAAATTTTTTCAAGTGATGAAGGTATGGTATTACCTACACATACATGCTCGAGCGAAGCTGGGACGAAATTTAAAAAGTGACTTGTTTTTTCACGCATTGAAAACAACAGTATTCGAAGTTTCATGAAAAAAAATAAAAGTTCTCGATGGTTTTGATTTTAAATCTAATAAAATAAATTGTAGTTTTCGTACACAATTAAGAAAATTTTAAGGAAGGCGAGCGGAGACCAGATTTTTTTTGACCTTCTCTTAGTGAAACCTTTGATCAAAACACATCAAAAAATCAACTACAGCGATTATAGGAAGAGAAAAAATCTGTTTTTCTGATTTTTTTTCATCCTTCAAAAATTATTTTGATTTTTAAAAAAAGGAATAAAAACATTATACAGCTTTTGATAGTTTTTACAAAATTCTGAAAAATATTTCCTAGTATCTAGGCCACCTGCACTCAGCAGTTTGAGTATTCGAAAAAATTCATCGATTATCTTCTTCTTCACCGTACTATTCGTTTATTCAATTATTCGTCATTGTTATCAGTAAATTCGAACAATCGAAACTGATACCTGTAAGTAAATAATCAACCAGGTACCAACTCGTACAACGTAAGTAAGTATTCCTACTATATGAATAATAAAAAAAAGACATACAAATAAATTGAAACCGATATTATCATTATTGCTCATTAAATTACATTCGACATACCTACAGGTGCATGCAGATATCGTATGAGACGTACCAAATTATTAGATACACCTATACCTACCCGTATACTTTCAATGAATTATCTAGATTTATAAATAGCTTGCTTATTGCTATCAATAATTCGCCATAATTCAAAAATAAAATTTCGCACCTCTTACCTAATCCTCAATCGATAAAATGACATTACTTTGTTAAAAATACACCGAATGTCGATTTATTGATTGGTTAAATTTCATACTTACGTGCGTACATTTGATTGATAACAATTTTACAATTGTTTTTAAAAATGAACAAAATTTGATTTTAATTTTTACAGCCTTGGTGTGTGTAAGTATGCGTTTACTGACGAGCCATAAAATCATTAGATTTAAAAAATGATTCATGACGAAGTATTGAACCGAATTACGAAACTTATCTTTAAACTGTTTGCTTAGGGATAATTTTTTTGTTTATTTTTGAATTTTATAACGCATGTAATTGTTTTATTTCGAACATTGACGCAAGCGATTTTCAACCTCTCGTATGAGAACTTATGTACTTTTCGTGCATAATTCTACTGCGATTTTAAATTCGTAGGTACGTACGTGCTTCTGTACTTACGTAGGGTGTAAGTATGTGAGAAAAATAAGTACCTTTGTCGTACAATAATACTGATGATACGTACAGCCATCTTTTCTTATCCATAACTTCATTACATATCTTTGAACTTGAATAAAATTCGCAAAACATTAAACTAATTGATGATTTCGATCAGTATGTATTGTATGTGTGTTTGTATTTACATTTGTACCTAATCTACCTAATCTACCTAATCTACCTACACTCGTACATAAAGTAGGTAGGTACTAGGTAGGTAGGCCTAAACAGTGTGTTTCCGCTTTCCATAACGAAGGTTCTATAAAAATTCACGGTGTCTATCTGAAATGATAAGAAAAAATTAAAGGACTTCACCTTGACTGTGACATGCTGCGTTTTCTGAATGTATCAGTCAACGAACATAATACCATCATAACTTTATAGGCTTATAAGATTGCTAACTGATATGCATCGTTGAGAAAAATAACGAACCTATAAAATAGTCGATGATTCACTGATTAAAAAAGGTAATCTACCGAAATACGAGTATTAGAATTGGAAAATTCAGCATTTGAATTCAAACGTATAAGTAAATCCAAGTACCTATGCACTCATATATACGAAATCACTGTAAAAAATTAACGAACGAAACTTAATTTCCAATCTGCTAACAAGATTTCCACGCTTGATTTGTGATACACTTACTTATTTGATCAAACATAATTTATCGTTTATACTTGGCAAGTTTATTTTTCAATCAAAAATACGCTCAATTATTAACCTTGTTTGTAAACGTGTCGCGATATTCTTATATTGATTAGCTTACGTATATCAATCTAACGAAGATGATGGTTCTCTTTGACAAGGCAAGAACTTGCATTATTGAAAATTTAAGAATTTAAAACCATTTCAGTAAGTATCCGAGCCAAAATTAATTATTATCCAAATATATTCGCAGATAACAAGTAAGATGAAAAAGTGTAGGCTTTTCAAGTATTAATTTTGATAAAAGATATTGCCTGTACGTACGTGTACGTAGATTTACTATAAACTCGTAGTCATAATTACCTATTCATGATATTTTCAAATCAAAAATCCTGTATGTTATTTTAATTTTAAAATAAATAAAAATTTCACTTCTATGAAAACTATCTTGAAGTTTAATGTAGTGGAAAGCTTCCTTCTCCCCCCTCTCTTTAGTGACGTAACAATACCCGACAGGTGGAGGGGGAGAAAAGTAATTTGCAGAAAAACTTTTCCGAAAATCAGAAAATATACAGCACAAACGAAGTGAGACTGAAAATTTGGCAAAATTTCGAAGATTAGTACCTATTTGGAAAATTGGTATTTTGAAGTACCTCTAAGCTCTAAATACCTACTGAATTTTGGTTTTTCGCGTGTAGAAACAAATTTACATGTGAAAAAGTCGCTTGTGGAATGGTGGTTTGGACTTTAACATCCCCTTCCTTCCTGAGGAATAACGTTTTTAAAAATGAAAATTTACAACACTGTATTGATTTGAAAAATTGAAATTTTTAAGAATGTGATTTAATTTTTTTAAATCATCGCTGTTCTGTAAGTTTTAATTTTCTCGACTTTTTGTAAATATCTAACATTACTCTGCAGGATATATCGAAAAGAAAATTTTCGAACTTTTTTTTTTTAATAGAATTATCAAGTATACACATTCATGCCCAAAATTTCTTGGTTGGTAAATTTTCACCATTTTCTTTTTTTTCAGTTTTTTTTTTTTTTTTTTTTTTTAAATATCACATTTTGTTTTTTCACGATTTTCTGAAAAACTTGGGGAAAATTTTTCTTGAGGAACGCCTTTCAGAAATGGATGTAGAACATAAATTTTACATGATTAAAAGCATAATTTCAATTTTACTGCTTGCCAAAAAAAATTTCCTTTATAGTTTTTCAGAAAATCGTAAAATATGACAAAAAGTTACATATTTTGAAAACCCCCTAAAAAAAGGAAAAAAGGAGAAAATTTGCTAAAAATTTGCTAAAAATTAGAATTTTGTATATAAATATATGTACTTACTAATTCCATTTTTGGAAAAAATTTCAATTTTTTTTTTGATTTTTTGAAAATCTTTGAAAATTAGTGAACTTTGAGTCAGTTTTAACAGCATAAGAAATTGATTTAGAAAGCTGAAATTTTTACATCATTTTGAGGTTATTTCGCAACTATTGTGACCCCAGCGTTTGCCCCCTAATATGTGTATTGTTCAGCAAGAATCGCAAATTTCGATTCGAGGTGACAAAATTTTCCAAATGGGAAAATGTACCTGCAGATAAAATTTACTTTCAACGCTTTATATTTCCTTCGATTTTAATTTTTCAAACAATATTTACATAACATTTTCATTTTACTTTTATTAGTACTTTTGATTTAGGTACGCAATCGAATCCCGGTTTTAGAAAAAGTTCCTTTTCATCACAAATCACATGTCAAAAAGAAAAATCAACGGTCCCCTCAATTTTCTGTAAAGGTAATTTTTTTTTTTAATGAAGTTTTTTGTTCGTCTCTGCAAGTAACTATTTAATATGGTTACATTTGCATTTCACAAACACCCTGTAGAATTCATGACAATTTCAAAAATTTTTGTGCATCCGAAATTTTGACCGTATATAATACCAATGAAAACTAGAGGAGTGCTTCGTATGGTGAGTATAAAAAACAGTTCGCCATAAAAGTGGAATCTTTATGGGCGAGGTTTCAAAAATTTAGAAAGAGTTTTCACATCCAAGGCACTGTGGACCACATAACGCACATTCTCACTGAATTCATAGAATTTGCTGAAAAGTTCATTTAATTCGTCAAGTAGTAGTTCATAAAACAGCTCAATTACAAATTTTTTGAGCTGAAAACATGATAAGCCTGTTCAAAGTTTAAAATAGCTCAAATTAGAACTTAACGACACATTTTTTTTTTAATGATTGCCTTTTTTAGCTTCAGCACCTCAGTCCATAAGCATTTATTTTACGTTTTTATACTCATATCTTTCATTTCAATAAATTTTAATGACCGTTGCAACTCTCAAATCAAAAAAATGCATAATATTATGAGCAGTTAAATTTTGAATTATACTTAAGTTCAAGTTATACTTGAATTAATTAGTCCGTTGCTGCTCTTTACGTACTTATCACTCACATGTATTACAGTTGAGTCAATGAAACTGGGCTCAACTTCCTGGAAAAATAAATCTTTTTACGACGGAAACTACCATTCTTCCGAAACACGAAGTTCAAATAAAGCAACCGTGTATTAAAAAAATCAAAACATCCGTAAAGAGAAGTAAAAAAAAATCTCTATTTTTCTTTCTACGATGAGAAATATCAAATAATAAAACATTAAAACATTGCACTCGAAGTTTTGGTAAGCACATAACGAGATGCATGGAAATTATAATTTTGATATGAAAAATTGGCGGTACAGATTATATACAGGTAAATCTAGATACATGTGCCCAGCAAATTCACAGTTCAGAGCAACCAACCTTGTTTCGATTAACAACTTCGTAGGATGAACTCGACAATGTTTTCAGTTCAAATTTACTTTGCCACGTTCGTTTAAATTATTTCCTTGTTAAAAATGATCGAGCGCTATGAGATGCCTTTGATGAAAATTTAATTTGTGTTCGAGCAGTATTATTCTCATTAGACTACCTACAAAACAAAACATAAGTGGGTACCCAATTTTCGAAGTTGGTGAAAAAAAAATCCATTTACTTACACCCTGCATACGTGCGTACAATAAAGTAATAATACACCATCGCAGAGTAAATCGGTTTATTCAACTGCGAGTGGCCGCAACCTTATAATTTAGTTTGATACCGAAAACTCAGTCATAAAGAAAGATAGACTCGGTGTTAACATCTAACATCATCGTAAGATTTTAATGACCTCGTTCGTATAGTGCAAAAACCTCTTTTTGCAATTTTTAATGAATTACCTACCTGTCACATTTTTATAATTGAAACGTACGAGGAACTTGTATAAGTACAAGTACGAGTACCTATCTTCGTTTTACACCGCTATATGCATCCATCGAAATAAAAAATTAAAAAAAAAAAAAAAACGAGAAAAAAATTCACCGCAACCGAATATTTTCCGGTTTATAAGGATAATAAGCGTGTAAGATATCGATGATAATAATAATAACGAAAAAAAAAAAGATGTAGAAAGAAGCAAACGAAGAAGGGTATGAAAAAATATCGAAATTAAACCAAAAGAAGCGTAAATTTTCGTTTCAAGGTCATTATAATGAAGCTCCAAGTACGGAGATTGCTTTTTTTCTCGTCTTCGGATAAATATATCAACTCTCAATGTAAAAATATGTAAAAGAACAAAAGACGTGAACAATAAAAACATTTTGTCAGCGATTATCCTAATACGATAACCGTAACGATGTAAAATTGCATACGTTTCAAGAGTCCGGCGCGCGGCGTTCCATTCGTCGTATTGTTTTTTCTGCATCAGCAATCGTCTAAGAAATTCGCATTATATATGTACAATGAATAAGTAATACTCTAAAGGCGTTATAATTTTCCAACATTGTCGGAGTAAATATTATTGTAAACAATTACGATGTGCAATTGAAAAAACTCTTTATAAAAACAAATAATCTAGTGAATTATTACATAATACAGAACGAATCATCATTATTATAGTTGATTTTACACGCTGTTTAATGTTCGAATTTTTTTTCCCCATTTAACAGGATAATACTGGTTTTAGATATAAAGGAGTCTTGTATGAGATCATATTATTTACAACAGTGAACTTTTAATAAAATAGTTCACATTTCTTTTTTAATTGTTAACGGACAGAGGAATATTTAATCGTACCAAAACTGATACTGAGAAATTGGGACGAGATATTTTTAGCAGAATTTACTGCAGAAGAAATTAAATAACGACGGGTGGTATTACGACTCTTGTTGGAAAAACTTGTTGAATAATTCTTCTATTATCACCGGTTGAACGCTATCCATGTGTTTGTGTATATTCGTGAATCATATCAAATGGTAAAATATAAAATTGGAATTGTTACCGTACTGTACACATCAACGATATAGGTAGTAATTACTGACGATGATGTTATCGAAATCCGAAAGAATTTAATTTATGGATTGCTCAGGAATCTTGCAATTCTGGCAGCTTCATCGACGTTAACAACTAACAACGCGTGCAAGAAGGCGTCCTGCGTAAAAAACTTCCTAAAAGATTGATGATCATTTTAGGACAAAAAAAAAACAAGCGTACAAATTGCACAATAATTACTTTATTGTTATCGAAATCTTCTTTTTGCTTCTTCACTCCTGATTTTAATGCAACTATGATCTAAAAGTGCATACCTAAAAAATAAACAACTGGTTTCATTATAAAAATTGACACAAAGTCAATTGAGAACTTACAGCAGATGGAGTATTTCATATTGGATTTTTTTTCTCAATGCAGAAATTAATTTTTCTACCCTATAAAGCTGAAAAACAAAAGAAACGAAGATGCTCAATACAGTCTGAATTAAGAAAGCAAATATGGCTAGAAAATGATACATATAAAATCGAATTAGGTAATACTATAGCTTACCTCGTTAGACACTATTATTTTATAATACTGTTATCTTCACTTAATGTTAATAGTACTCTTCCATTTACTTCATATTTGAGGAAATCATCCAATACTGCAGAGGACGAAAAATTCATGGCCTTCAGCTTAGTTCGGATTTGGTCTTTAGATCAATATGTGTCATTTTTCAAATAATTAACATCTTCAACTTCCATCGTAAGATAAAGATATCTAAATAAAAACAATATATGTAGATATAATTATGATTACATTTCAAAAGAAAGAACATAAAGAATTAATTTAGATTCTTAGATAATCTCTAACTAAAAAAAAAAGTGAAGGAAAAAAGGCAGCACGATACAGATACAAGATACAACACGATTCACACAACTACAATAACTCAGCTTTTGTAGGTAAAACCGAAAAACATGGAGACTTAGAGTAGAGCCATGTTAAAAATGAAGAGAAAAACTCCGTAAAATCCTTAGGTAAAATCTTATCATGCTTTTATAAATCAGAAATCTAAGTCAGAGTTATGGTTTTTGGGATTATCAACAGTTATGAAGCGGTCAAGCCCAGGCGATTGCCATCTAGTGCCATCTGCCATTCCAAGATAAACACTAAACAGGGAAACGAAATGAAATGTTTCAAAACTTAAACTGACCATTCTGAAGCTGCAGTCTTATCAATGAAATCACGTGACTATGACCAAAATAAAAAAATATTGAAGCTGATGGCAAAATAATGCAGAAAAGACTATTACATCGACTCTGTATCATTATCCTTTCTGAACGCTCAAAATATTCGCAGTTTTCACACAAAGTCGCTGGGTACAGGTTGATGTTCCAAAAACTTTATCATTCGTGCATTTTCACTATACTCAGATTTTCACGAATCATTTATTAGGTTTTTGGGATACTAGCGCTTATCAATAGCACAGAACATTCTGAACGTTCAAGATTTCCTACTGCAAGAGTCTGGAATCGATGATTGTACTTTGTACGAGTCGTTTTTCTAAAGCAAAAAATTTGCTTCTCTCTTCAATTAGCGAAAAAAGACTTCAACTACAATCATAAAATATAACACGTTTCATTTTTTATCGCAAATTTTCCAAAATTGATAAAATCGTTTTTCCCTTTAACCTCGAAGTCAAAATTCAAAACTAAGTTACTAGTTAGTACCTACATATTTTCAAGTTTTTCACCTTGACGAATAGTTTCAGTGAGAGTAACATCCTTCTATCTAACAAAGGAGCTACAGATAACGTAATAACCGGTAAGTTCCATAGCCCCTCTAAAAACTTTCAATTAAAAATTAAAAATTAAAGAAAAGACGAGCGATTCAGAAAGTACAAGTAGTTTGATCGTACTATTTTGTTCGCCTCGAGACTTCAATTTTCAGTGAAAGAAATTTCAATTCCAAAAACATTATGGGTCTGTTTAAAAAGTTGCTAAGAAGAAGAGTCTATAAAAAACGGAAGGAAAAAATTCTACATGTGGTTTTGAACTTATGAAAATGAACCTAAAAATGTCTAGTTGGAAAGTGATGATTTTTTTCTTATGATATGCTAAACTTACTAATCTGAATTACTATAATTTATTTTTAAAATGACAAGATTTGCACATCTGAATGATATTTATTTCGTTTTCGAAAAAGTCAAGAATATAAAGCTTCGCTTCGCGTCCTTGTAACAAAGAAAATAGTAAATTGGTGCGAAATTTCTCATTTTGTAATCTAAACGTATCACTTTTTGCTCGCGAAAATATTGAAGGAAAATTTATTGCGTGCAAATTAGATCATTCTAAGGCACGATTTTTTCTAACACACGTGTTAATTTGTTAACAAGATGCTAATCAGAGATTATTTCATGATGGGAATACGCGGTGAATACATTATTAGTTACGAAAAATAAGGTATAATTCTCTTGCATGTGGAAAATTACACATTTCGAGTCGAGTGTTTATGGTAAAGTACGAAGAAGACCAAGACGACAAATTAACAAATGAACGTAATATGGCGATGTGTTTAAAACAATCAAAATGGTAACAACGTTGTCGTCGATAAATCACGTTCCTATTACGGTGCAATTAAGTAGATCCTTAAATTATGTCAAAATTTTACATAAATACTTCGGTGTTAAACTCGTAAATTATAAGTTGGCACTTCTCGAGAGTTGAGAGTGTAATGTAAGTATGTATATTACTCGTACTTGCGTAAAAAATTACACTTCCGTTGCGAGACGACGCAGGGGAAAAGTAGGGGTTAGATGAAGACGTAACATAAGCATAGTTACCACTAGCTGTATATTGTGTTCTCCAATAGGTGCATGTAGTTTGTAGATGATTTTTTTTTTGGGAGAATTTTAAGCTCTCTCAACATTACCTTGATAATTCGTTAAGAACCAGCGGTTTTTTTTCTCTTTTGCTATCCATCCGTCTTCTATAGTGTTAAATTAGAAAAGCATTGGTTTGGAACAGAATTGTTCGAATTATAAATAGCAATTTGGTAACGCACA
This sequence comes from Ferrisia virgata, assembly GCA_900060175.1. Taxonomy (NCBI): domain Eukaryota; kingdom Metazoa; phylum Arthropoda; class Insecta; order Hemiptera; family Pseudococcidae; genus Ferrisia; species Ferrisia virgata. The sequence continues at coordinate 100,136 of FIZR01029627.1, forward strand.
CGTTAAGTAATCTTCAGATAGGAATCAATGTGTGTAGATGCGGACTTCCCAACATGTCCGCGAAACTGAGTTTAATTATTTTTTCAAAACATAAAAACATGTACATACACTACATTTCTTGGCGTATATGAAATGTAGGTATATGAAGGTAGGTGCCTACGTTTGTGAACTTGATTCAAACACACAGTCAAGGTTCAGGATGTTTTATAATTTTCTTATTTAATGTTCTTTACCCATGTCCTTGAACGTAAAGCTGCCGTGAATCACGTGCTTTTCGCGCCAAAAAAAAAAGAACGTAAAAAATAGGTACGGTTTCCGAGCGGCTCTTTGCACATTTTTTTTTTTTTTATCTCTTTCATGCGTATTTTCTCCGATTTGAAAAATTACCTGTACAACGATAAGTTAATACATAAACAATGAAAGGTGGCTATTTTAAAATGACTCGACAATTCTAGCATATCTCACTTACAAGATTATCCCGCTGTGTGCCATTTTTTGCGAAATCTTAATCGATGAAAATGATTTATAGCGTAGAAAGTCACATACCTATTTACAAGGTACAGTATAGGTTTGTCTATAGATTATTTGTTGACGGAAAAATATGTTCAATAAATATTAACCATCTTTAACGTTCAGGTACCTAGAGCTACCTCATAAGTCCATACGTAACGCAAAAGATTTTTTTTCATTCATTAGCCCTACGTATCTAACTGGTGTTAATTATTGTCGAGCATATGTGCTACAGTAAAGTGCGATGTACATATTACTAAATCGTATCAATTAGATGTAAGCTAATCGTACGTATTTGTATCTACGACCTTACTACATCGGCGACAACAATTACACCACAATAATTGAAACGACGCTTCCATATCGGCCACTCTTGAAATTGAAAATTTTCCATTGAGAAATTCATCAATGCTGAATGATTTGAGTGTTTACTGTAGTCTTGAAATCATACTTCTACCTATCTACCGTTTAATTGCCTTTATTTTATGCGTAGCAAATAAAAAATTTATGATTAAGATTTATTTATTTATTTATTTATTTATTTATTCGGTACCTTTTTGAAAAATTGATACGAGGGCAGAAATGTTTAACAGCGTGGAATAAAAATATATGCACATCTTCGATTCGGCTAATTTTCGAGCATATGGCGTTTTTTATGAATTAAAATCTTTCCATACAAAATTTTAACCTCCGAAGTTCCTTTAAGAAGTCTATTATAAGCTCTCCAAACAGAACTATCTTTGGAAAAAAAAAAGTTGTTTTTCGTGTTATACAATTGAAACAACTGAAAAAAATCATATTGTGGTTGCTGCTCGTAATTAGAGATTCATGTCGAAACGCTACGCTAAATATCGCTGGAAAGTTTATTTTGGAATTAAAAGTATACTAATGTTTTCACATATTTGTTGCATGTTGACGAAACGATGATTTTCAGAATGTCTTGCATCACATTTTTCAAATTTACTCGAGAACAATGAGTCCTATAAATTAAATTAATACAGAAGAAAAATTGTAGAGGATAAAATATAAAATTTCCAATCTGTAATATCTACATATTTCCTCAAGTACATAATATCGACTAGAAATTTCATTCTCTACAATTTTGCTACCAAGTAAATTTTTTCTAGAACGCACCATACTTGAGTAGGAACATTTAAAAATAATTATTTTTATCGATAAGTGTTCGAAAAAATCATTAATTTAGGAACTTTTAACAAGCTTGTGGGAACATGAACGTCCTTGTGATCTAATAATAAACTATTCAGCAAGACTCAGCATCTCAAATTTTACCGTTCTAGAGGAAGCTGTTTTTAAAAAAATGTTTTCAACTTATAAAGAACAAACAATGTTTTAAAAAAATTGCCCTACTTTGGGAGACTTTTAGCAGCACTAAGGTATGAATGGGGAAATTAGTTTTTCTTTTTTATCAAAAAAAAAAAGAAGCATTCTATGAACTTTTTTCAGAAGTAATACCTGTTTAGAATATAAAATTATTTTTCAAATGATGTAACGTACTTGAAATTTTGTGTAATTATCATGTTATAAATAGAGAAGATCGACACAGAAAATGCAAGATTGTTCAGATTTATTGAGAAATAAAAATTAAAAGCTGATCATGAGAAAAAATGAAATAGATGATTAGAAATAGCTTAAAAATAAGAACATTTTGTTCATTAAATGTTGCTTGCAAATTATTTTATTGTTTGAACTACATCAGTTCAAACTTTAGAATTAAATTATTTTAAAACCAAAATAGTTAACAAAGAACTTTCTATATCCAAAATATTCCTCTTTTTCAGCTATTTCTAAACAGCTATTCACTTTTCTCCTACAATCACTTTTTACTTTTTACTTTTTCTCTGCAAATTTTCTCTACTTATGAGATGATTATTGCACAAAATTTCAAGAATGTTATTATATCATTTCAGAGATAATTTTATATTCTAAATATTAAATCTAAAAAAAATTCATAGTATGCCTCTATTTTCTAAAAAAAAAGAACCATTTTCCCATTCAAACTTCACGTAAACTGATGAGAAATTACCTCCAAAACGATAACAGCAGACTGTAAACAAACGGTCGCCATTTTTTACTATTTCTCTATTGGTATCTATTGGATACTGTGATTTTCTCGAATCGCCCTAAAGTGTAAGAATAATTGCCTATGAAAACTATTAAAGGAGCCAAGACATAACATTTTTCATTGTAAAAAATAAAGTTAATACGAGATCCTTATTTCATTATATTAGAAATTGACACTGAAACTTCTACCTACGATTACTTTACAAATTATATAGGCATTGTAAGTATTTACCTACCGATTTATTTATGCTTGACCGAAAAATAATCTACGACTGCATCAACTAACAACAATAAAACGATTTAAGAATGTTTAATTTCGATAATTTTTCAAACATAACAGATTGATTTGAAAAAACAATAAACGGTACCAATTATTTGAAAAGGAAGCAAATATAGCTTTTAAAATTTTTTATAGAAGTAAAATGATTCAAGTCACGAAACACTCAATCCAAAGAGGCAACCCAACTATCCCTTTTTAAATATTTTCCATTTCGTTTAATATCAGCTTATTAGAAAAAGAATTTAATAAACTTTACGGTGTGTAAAACTGTATGAGTAAGTACATCCATTTTTAGCTCAAATTCAAGGTCCAGAAAATTTATAAGCGTTATTTACTCAATATTTATAATGGCAAAACGTTTTTAATTTTGAACTTGGCTCATTGGCTAGTTCTATAAGGCAGAATCATGTTCGATGTTTATTTACCTCGAATCATGGAAAAAAATTACCCAAGCAGAATTAAAATTGAATTTTGATCCTTACGAAATGGCGAATGGAATGAAAAGTGTAATCGCCAAAAGTTATAATTTCGATTTTCAAAATTAATGCCCAACTAAATGAGGGATAGTAGTCAAAAATAGTATAAACTGAAAATCAAAATATATTTCTTACCGTTAGATTAAGATACGAATTTTGGACGTTACTTCATCCTTACATTTTCTATCTATATAATTCAACGAGCTGACGATCATAATATGCAACATGCAAGCATACCCCCTCCCCCTCCTCAAAAAATACACATTTGGTTCTATTTTTTGTTCTCAAACTAAAATGTATGCAAGCGCTTATTTAAAATTTGACTTGTATTCAACACGCTGTGTGTTTCAACAATTGGAATAAAATGACGCATTCTAAAAGTGGAAAAAAATATCGATACGTGTAGGTCTACGTATGTACGAAGTTTTTAATAAGCAGTCAAGAAATAAGACAATCGTAAATTCGAAATACGAAATTGTTCACGCCATTCTTTCCTGCACCTGAAGGTGAGCTGTAATTATAGATAGGGCCATACCTACAAGCTGTAATTTTCCCTCATGTTGAACTGATCAATCAATGGGAGGCATTGAGTCAATATAGAGATTTCAAATGATACCATGATCCCACAAATTGTCAATTATCATATCAATGCTAAAACATTTGGTCATTATAGCTTTAAGTTTTACCCACCTTACTTAATTTCATATTTACCTATCGAATGAACTCTAACCAACTTGGTTTATGCAGAAATATAAAAATACGTATTATACCGTGTAGTCGATCGAGCGAATACATGCTTGTGTATGTAATATATATTACATGAATCATAAACTGTGCATTAGGTGTAGAAATGACCTTCTTAATCGGCCATCTGGATCTTCCTTCTATTATGTTAATATTCGCAAGTAAAACTATCCTTCAGCAAATTGGCTTTTTTCACTTTTGTTTGTTTTTTTTTCCCATTTCACAGCTTAACTTCCTTGACGATCACCGTAAAACATGTAATAAACAATATAAAGAATAGGAACTATGTACTTAGAGGCAAATTTGCGGAACTGGTTCCTTGGCTTATTGTCTCCGTTTGAAAAAATGGTCGCAAGGTTAATAGGAGTGGAGAACATTTTTCACGGTTCAATTAAACAAACCGAAAGGTTGACATTTAATCAAACTTCACGAAAATACAACCGTATCTGTATCCATATTCCTCGCTTTTTTTTTTTGTTTTTTTTTTTCATCCTTGATGAAAGTAAAATACAGTCAACGTAATGTAATATAATAGTAGAAATGGCGGAATATCTATCTATGTTCTACAACTGCCGGTACTCGTATATCGGCTATTTCTCTAACCGCATAATAAAAAATAAGAAATTAAATTAATACATACAGGTAAATACGTATAATTACTAAATAGCAACCATAACGAATTGATTTCTCTTGACCAAAAAAAATATTACGTAAAAGATTTATTACTAATCAAAAAATTGGCAACAATTATCAATGTAAATACTAAATATGTATTGTTAAAATGTACATTTTTCAATAGCTTTATTTACAAAATAGGAAAATTCTAAAAATAATTAAACAATTATTAACAAAATTTGTAGGTATGTAGGAAAAAATTCATTATATTCAGACTTGAATACGTATAACCTCACGGCAAATACAAAATAGCAAAACAAAATAATAAAAAAAAAAAAAAAAAGGAATGGAACATAATTGTCATGAGTTTCATAGCTACCATAAGAAAAACCTATCTGTACAAGGTACAGCTACCAGTTGCACTTGTAAATCCATTCTACATTTTGTACTTCTAGAAAGTTTCACTAATTAAGTAGTATTGCTCTAGCTAGATAAATCTGGCCGATATTTCCATCGTTTCAAACAACTGGTACAAATACATAGGATAAACGAAGTTACTATCGAAAACGATTAATACTTCGATAGTAAAATTTACAGAACTTTATTCGTAGTCGCAGGTAAATTCCCATTAAGATAATCTTCGTGATCAGTTTTCATAACACATCGCGTATTAGTTTCTTCAGCGCGGATATTACAATTTGCAGATAAAGTTTCCGTTTGAGTTTCCGTGTTTACTTTATTCTTAAATTGGTAATTATTATTTTCGTACAGCTGAAGAGCAAAAACAAAACAAAACGAAATAGAAATGAAATTAAAATAATCTCAAGTTGTAATCGGACGTAATTACGTTCCACTATGATTTTACTTACTGTTTTACGGCGTATACTGTGTTTCGGCGATGCTTGATTTTTTTTATAATAACGAAGCTTTTTTGATTTTGTTAATATAATTGATTCGGGACGGTTTGCGTTACTTAATTGAGCATATAACTGTATTTTATTAGTCTGAAATTGAAAAAAAAAACATACCCTTCGTAAGATCGATGTGTAAAAAATTATTTTGAAATATTTACGATTATATATTAAATTGAGTATCAGTATTATTTATAAATTCTGATTCATCATTACCACACGTTACAATATGATAAAATATGATAGTAAGTAAGAATCAATACGGAGTCAAGTATTTCGTGACATTCGGAATGATATTAAAAATTTAAAACGATGAAGATGCGAGAATACTTACATCTGAGAAAGGTTCAGGACTAGCATCATTTAGTGAAATAGATGAAAACGCCTCGTTTTTATTAAATTTGTTTGTTCTATCTTGTCTCCTGGCCATTTCTAGACTAGTTTCATACTGCGCTGCGAATTCGTTTCTGTTAAATTTGTTTGTTCTGTCTTGGCCTTTACCAGATGAACGGGAGCTTCGTTTACGGTACAATTTAGACGAATGTTTCTCTCGCCTTGAACATGTAAAAAGGAAGAGGAAAATAATTAATTTTATAAAAATCAAGACGCCACTTTCCAGGTAGAATTATTCATTGAATTGGCAAAATTGCCAAACGTATTGCGTACAAGCCGAATGGCTGATGGTGGCGCGACAAACATGATATCACGAATTTTGGCACGTTTTTATTTTGGCTTTTCATCGTACACTACTGATAAACGTTTCGTTGGGTTGGAAAAAAAATTCTTTTTCATTAGTACGATTTCGTTGATCAAAAAAGAAATGATAATTTAGTGGAGATGAACTCCATTAACTGTGCTAGTTTTAATCACGTCTATGTACGTGTAATATATAAACCAACACGGATAATATTGTGAATCATCGGAGCGACAGGATTTAAATGTAGTTTGAATTATTATTGTTGTTGTTTAAAGCATAGGTCATTTACGTCGCATCTATCAGTAGTCTGGTACTTGGCAATAGGACAATTTTTCTACTACATTTACACGCTAATACCGTATGGTGTAATTAAACTAATATTATGTCACAGTTACAATATAAAAATTACGTAATACGTGTAGCTCTTGTTGCGAGATGAATTTTGAAGAAGAAAAAAAATTGGTACGCAAAATTACCTGATTAAATCGCGTTTTTTTTGTTCTATTTCGAATATGGCGCTGCTCAATTCGTTATATAGCTCATTGGCTCGGGCTAACTTTCGTTCATAGTGCTCTCGAATATCGTGAGCGTGTTTTAGCTCGATTTCGCGCTTTCTTATGAGATCATCTTCGAATTTTATCACATTGCTATCACTAGATTGAATATGTAACATCCTGAGTCTGATTTCTTCTTTCCAGACCGCCTAAAAATATATAAAAATTGGTTATAATTTATAAAAAATAAAACAAACAATAACAACAATACAGCTACGAGTCGTAAGTAATAAATAACAAGAAATTTATCCAAAACAGATAGTGGTACCTGAATCTTAAAATATTCTTCCGATGGTTTGCTCAACACAGTCTGAGAAGCGATATCCAAATGAATCAGTATGTGTTTAAATGAAGGCCTGTTACGAGGCTTCGGATTCCAACATTGAGTAATTAATAATTTAAAACCATCCGGTAACGAGGATGGAATTGGTAAATGCAACGAGTTACTGCCGACGCCCCAAATAATGGCTGAAGAATCGACATCTTTATACGGAGCTTCGCAAGTCAACAGTTCCCATAAAACTACACCGAAAGACCTTGCGTACAAATGATAAAAATTTCAATTAAATTATCACGCAAATCAATCGACACAGGTAAATTTATAAAATTCAACGTACCAAATATCAACTTTTTCTGAACACGGTTCATTACGAATAATTTCCGGCGCCATCCAGGCCACAGTACCGGCAAAACTCATCTTTGTGCTGATCTCATTCCATTCTCTACATGTACCAAAATCGCTAATTTTGACGACTTCGTGTTGTCCAATTAGAACGCTGTGTAAATAAAAAATAATTCTTTATTTTTCAATTTCTAGAAACAAATAGAATTAAAAATTTATACCGCACAACGCTTTACTTACTTTGGACTTTTGAGATCTCTATGGATAATCTTATTATTATGCAAGTAATTCATACCGGAGGCTATTTGTTTAGCCCACGATACAAATCTAACCGGAGGGATTTCTTCTCCGTCTTTTAATAAATTATATAGCGGGCCATACGGACAATATTCCATTACAATACAATAACAAGGCGCTTGAGTACATACTCCTCTGCAAAAATTAAATAAAAAACGTTCCGTTAATGATACAAATACACGAAATGATAGAAAAGATTCAAACAACAGCAACAACAACGACGCTTACTTGAACTGAACAATGTTAGGATGATTTAATTTTCGCAGATGTTTAATATCAGTCTCTTTTTGATCTCGGACCTTTTTCACGGCAACTGTCGTGTTTTTATACTTTCCACTGAACACGGCTCCTTGCGCACCAGAACCTAGCCATTGCAAATCGCTAATTGATTCGAATGCGATTTCCCATTCGTCGTCTAAGAATCAAAAAATATCAAAAAATTAGTATTAATTGCATTCTGCGTAAATTAAAAAGTAAAAGGTTAAAAAATGTTACGATTATTATTTTTTGTTTGTGAAAACAAAGAAGAAGATATTTTTCAACGATAAACAAAATAATGTTACTTATTTCGTTCATTCTGAATTGTAATCAAAATTAACAACACAAAGACCTGGTTAAATTGATCTCGAAGCTTTTATGTAACATTGTACTTTAATTCAAAATCGGGTGACATGGAGCTTTCGGGCTTGGATTTTGACCTTCACCAACACCTTTTTATTTATAGTTTAAAATTTCAAAATTTAAATGGAAAATAGAAAAAAAAATCTTTTTTAGATTTTTTAACGCCAACATGTCATTGTAGACCACATGAGACCAAAAAAAACTTTTCATGATTTTTTTTTGTTTTTCAAGGGTTCTAAAACCATGTTTAAAAATAAAAAAATCGAATATTTCAAATTTTTTCGCAGTGAAAAAGTAAAAAAAAAAAAATTATGTCATAAAAAAGACGTGATTTCGTATTTTTACTTCATCAGTTTAAAAAAATTTAAATTATTTGATTTTTTCCATTTTTAACAGAATTTTGAAGCCGCTAAAAACATAAAAAATTTTGAGAAATTTTTTTGTCTCGTGTGGTTAAAAAAATAATTTTTTTTTCAATTTTTCATGTAAATTTTGATATTTTAAACTAAAAGGGGGATGGGTAAGGGTCAAGTTAGAGACTCCAAATTTTTACCGCGCTCATTTGACATCAGTTCGTATTTTTTTTTCACTACTCCCTCCAACTTTCGAAAAAAAAGAAAGTGAAACGCCCTATTAAGGAATGACATTAGCATAGATGTGTAGTGCAGGGAGAAGCAAGTTCAACTATGATAGTCTGATGCTACCTTTTCCCATAGGTACCGCTATAGAGGCATCTAAAAATTTAATAAATGAGCAGTTTTAGAATTTTGATCTGATTACCAATCCAAGTGACGCACTCTGTGGACAGAAATTTTTCCTACAAATTTTACTATCTACACTATTTGCCTATCTTTATTATTGAATGGGCAGAACTTGTTTGAATTTTATGAGCCCTTCAAAAAATCAAGATAGGCAATTTTCGTATGCAAAAAAAATGCTGCAAAAGTTGTCTTGTACAAAGTTCACCATTCAAAACCATGATCTAGACAAACTTTTTGTTCTAAAAGTTTTACATTGCCCCAATCACCCCCTATGTAATATTTTGAGAATGAAAAATTTGTCCAAATCGTGGTTTGAATAGCGACCCTTCACATTCGGCAACTTTTGCAGCATCATAAAATCCAAACAAATGCTATCCCTTCAATAAAGGAGATAGGCAAAATGCGTACATGACAAAATTTGCGAGAAAAATTTATGTCTACTAGGTCCGCTATTTGGATTAATGATCGGATTATATAAAAATTCTGAAACCGTCAATTTTTTAAGTCTTTAGATGCTTGTACAGCAATTCCTCTGAGGAAGTGGGAGGAGGAAGTTACATTCTCACATTGAACATGCCTCTGCTCGTATTATACATCTATGCGAATGTTTTTACCCAACTCTATGACATCTGTGGCAGGTTTTAATAATTTTTCAGCAGAAAAAACAGTATCAAATTTTCGAAATATCAAAAACCTTTTCCTTTTGCAAAACCAGTCATGAATTTAGGTTTCACGGCGTGTCGTGCAAAATACAGATAATATGTAGGTATTTTGGAAAACCTACAGAAATGGAGGAATAATATCGAGTTAACATTTGGGAAACCCTAGAATACCTACGATTTAATCTAAATTCAATCTTCGCTTGACTTTGCTTCAATAAAGGTTATGCCAATTTATCCGTTTGATGCAATAAAAATACGTCAATTTGCACAAGTTGGCCGCTTGTCTCCGATGTGTACGGATATAATAATAAGAAAAACCCTACAGTATATTTAACACTTCAACTTATCAATTTGCCTACTTCAACGTTGGAAGGAATCGCGTTGATGATACACGATTATCTTTTATCACAGAGCCCTACCTAGACAGCTTATCTTGAATATTTGTCGATTTTTGAAAGAAAACTTACGAAGACGAATTGGACATAAATAACAATTTGATTTAAACAGACAGCGATACTTCCTTAGCAACAAAAATATACGAATTTCATAATGTCTTCGACGGAAACTCAAAACTAAAGTAATTCTTAATACTCACTTTGTAAATGGCTTTTCACCTCAGCCGAAGTAACTTTTCCGACGAACATACAAAATGGACTAAGACATCCTAATAATCCGCCAAACCAACCAGATTGTTCACATTCTTTGCCTTGTTTATTCTGGACGGTTAGCTCGGTTTTATTCGGAGCATTTTGGTTAATACCAAGCTGACCAACTCCTGCTTCGATGCATAACACTCTGTAATCGAGTAAGCCAACAATGTTATACAAACCAAAACTCGAAGCCTTAAAATGATCCTCATTAGAAGAGAAAATCTTACCCATTGGATGATTTCTGCTCGAATTCACCGTACTCCTCTTTCTCTTGCGTTTCGTCGTCTTTCCTGCAATAAAAACCACGTATTACGTTACTACCGTTGTACACCATTTTGATACAATTTATTACGCAAAATATTCAGTAATAATTGAAAGAGCATAGCTTAAAGGAAATTAAGCGTTTTTTATCATGTTTGAAATATGTATTAATTGGAAAACAAAATTATCGAAGTAATTTCACTCGATTCGTACAAAAAGAAACAATAATAAAATACCGTGTACGTTTTTCGTGTAAAATCGTACCTCACACCATTGTATTTCCACCTCCACTCAAATACCTAACTTTTTGTGCATACCTGGATGGCAATCAGAGATAACGTTCGTGACACACTTGACCAATTCTAACTACGTCATGTTGAATAATTTTCGTGATTTGGATAAGTTATCGTTAAATTTACCAGGTAATAAAAACATTATTATTATTTCACTTTGGTACTCTATGCAGCCTAATTCAAGATACGTAAAGCTCTGATTGATATTTATAATTTTTTCACGATCAGTCTTTTCTTTAGTTTGAACGACCAAGTAAATAAATACAACATTGAACTTGAAATTTTTCTATGTCAATGTGCACACAACTACTTTCCTTCCTTATCATAGGTATACCTATTAGACTGTAGCATATATTAAGTATAAACAAGATACCTTGAACGTGTACACAAATTATTTGAACTCGATGTACGTACCTAGATAATGAAAAAATATTTATTTAAATAAATTTATATTCGGCGAGTGAATAGAAATTGTAATACCAATATACACCTAATACCTAAAGACAAAATTTGTTTTTGTATAAATTAAAAAATAGGTACCTACTCCGAAATATTATCACCGGACATTTTCTCAGAAACTGACTGTAACAGTAAAATTACCTCTAGGCTCTAATATAGGTATGTTGCCATCAATAAACAACTGCGTGACAGGATATTACAAAATAATAATAATTTTACATTCGTTTAGAGCTTCAAACCTCAACGGCAAAGGATGGAATTCGGAAAATAAAAAACCAAAATTTTACTCAATACCTACAGCAAAAAATCCAAAGTAATTCGGTGCCTCTTTTATAATAAACAGAACGTTTTTTTTTTTTTAAAAATTCTGTTTACGTATTTCGTGCCGATATGGCGTTACATTACGTAGACGTACGGCAATCGATGAATAGAAACATTAATTTAAAAAGGGGTTACTAGATTTCAACCTACGCGTTTCAACTTGCTGAAATAGCCTACATTAAACAGAAAACAGAAGATAACAACGCAGAAAGCAAAACATCGTTTAATCAAATAATGCGCCGATCTCGACTGAAATAAAATAGGCTTAGGTACTGTGTTTCATCATCAATTTTGAAACATTATACGAAACCACCGAAATTTTACTCAAGCAATACTAAACATACCTATTTTCGTTCTAAAATCTTGAATTAATATTTTAAATTAATTAATTACGTACTGTAGCTTTGTAGATTTTTTTTTTTTAATATTAATTTTAAAAACACTAATACTGCGAGTCTGAGATGATTTTTTTAAAATTATTTTAGATAATTCTTTTTCTCAAATTTTTAGTTTTTTTGAAAATTAGCTAATTACTTAATAGACAGAAGACAACAGGCAACATCTTTTTCTAGATAAATAGCAAAATGGGTCCGATTTTGCTTTTTTTGAAATTATGCAAACGACAAGGTCACAATAGATGCAAAACGACCTTAAAATGATGTGGCAAAAATTTCAGCTTTCCAACTCGTACAACTAACTCAGAATTCAATCATTTTCAAAAATACGTAATTTTTTTTTAATTTTTTCCAAAAATTAAATTGCTGTGCATATTTATACCCAAAATTATCGTTGCTGGAAATTTTTCACAATTTTTCCTTTTCCAGGTGTTTTGAAAAAAATGTTATTTTTTGCGTTTTTTTTTTCACGATTTTCTGAAAAACTACGAAGGAAATATTTTTTGACTAACGCCTCTACTTTCGGGGGCACTCAATTTTCTCCTCTTTTAAAATAAATTGGTTAAAAATTGAAAAAAAGCATTTCTAAAAAAAATTCTATAAATGAGGAAGTATTTTATCTATTTTAGACCCTCTAAAGCAATTTTACATTTTTTTCTCTTTTTTTGAGCCATTTATAATGTATTTTTGTTCGCTTGAGTACCAATTTAGAACCCCTGAAAAGAGCAAAAGTGCGGAATACAGATCTTAAATGGTCGAAATTAAGTGTACTTGGCTCATTTCACTACGAATTTACTGTACACTAATTTTTAATGACGCAAAAAAATTCTTTTAAAAAACCACAAATAAACCATTCTTTAAGCACCTCTGAAAAATCATCAAAGAAGGATAAAATTGAAATATTGAGTTTATTCTTCTAAAATTGATGTGGAGTAATGGCAGAAAAAAGGCAAAATTGGAGAAATTTGCCAACAATGAAAATTTTGAGCATAAATATGTGTAATAATTCAATTTCTGATTAACAAAATTTCTTTTCGATTATTTGAAAAATTTTTTGAGTTGGTTTTACAAGTTAAAAAAATTGAACAAAAAAGCTGAAATGTTTGCCGCATTATTTTGAGTTTATTTTGCAACTATTGTGACTTCACTGTTTGCAAATTTCCAAAATAAAAACAAAATTTAGCTCTTGTGGATATACTAGTAAATGCAATTTAATCATTATAAATCAGATCGAGACATTTGCTTCGAAATAAAGAGGACTAAAACTGTTTCCATCCAGGCCAAACCGGTAGATATGATTAGGTTTTGGTGATTTTATTTCATATGTTGGTAGATGTTTTAAAAAATCTCAATTTTTTATTTTATGCGGAAAATTTTTCATTTTTTTAAAATTTTTCTTGGACTGATTTTCTATGTCATGTTGTCAATGAAAACCAAGCTATTGCAGTCTATCGACCAACGAAAGACGAGGGGGAAATATCAACAAAATCCGTTTTGGGGCCCTAAAAGACCATTTAGACGATTTTAAGCCATGTCAGATATTTATTTTTATTTTATCCCCCCCCCTCTCCAACATTAAAATCATTTTCTCTGCTCGATACCGACCAAAATCATTTTAATTCGGTCAATCAGCTCAGTTTGGCGGTGGATTAGATATATATGAGTGGGGATGAACTCAGGTCAAAATTCAGTTACGCCACAATTTGGAGGGGGGTGGGTGGATGGGAGTGCTGAGTTGTCAAAAACGCAAAAATTGACCTTTTTTCAGTCAATTGATATAAAATCAAAAGTTGTATAACATATCCAAAAATCAACCTCATAAGTTAATTACGAGGAGAGATACAAGGATTTTCCTCCTTTTTGACCTTGAAAAAGGGCTGTTCCTCTCCTATCACCCCACTAAATTGAGCTGGGAAGTTGAAATTTCGTGTGTACATTTAGTTAGGACCCTAGATGTGCCTTTTATGAGGTCTGACTTTTTATCTACATTGCACCCCCCCTCACAGCCTGAAAAATGTAATTTTTTGAATTTTTTCAACTTTGTTCCTCACATAACTCCCCTCCAAATTGAGCTAAGAAGTTATTTATTACGAGGGCTCTAGATGTGCATTTTAGGGGTATCGATTTTTCAGCCCCATTACATCGTTTCATAGTCCTAAATACATACGTGGTTTTTTTGGTAGATTTTTCTGATTTTTAGAATTTGTTCCTCGCACACACACCCCTTCAAAATGGGCTAGGAAGTTGAAATCAGGTATGTCCCTTCAGTAGCGATCCTTGATGTGCCTTGGGGGGGGGGGTTCGACTTTTCAACGCCATTGAACCCTTCCTACCCGCAATGCTGATTAGGAAAAAAGCATCGCGAAGCAATGCAACGCGATGTTTTTTGTTTATTTATTACATTTTGATTGAAAAAATGTAAAAACTAGAGCCAACCGTCTCTCAAAGATACAGGTTGAACTGTTCGTAGATTTATGATGCGAAACTAAAAATAGGTACGAATGAGCTGTAGTCAAAATTCAACCGTGTACAGAATTTAAGTGAGGCATTTGCAAAAATTGTTTTTAAATTAGTCAATGAAGAATTGAAAAACTTTTACGGATAATGTATCAAAAAATCAGTTCACCAAAGTAATTAGAAGGGGAAAGAGAGTAGATTTTTTTTATCCTTTTAACCTTGAAAAAAATCATATTTTTCGGGCAGCCTTGAAAATAGTTGCATTGAAACTGCTTCTAATAAGTACGCGTATCATTTTCCATTATTTTTTTTCTCACTTTTCAAAATTAATATGCGGTTTTAAATTGACATTTTTTAGAAAAGTCAAACAGACGACAGACCCTAATACTAAGCCAATAATTTAGGTTTTATTTTATTGAAAAAAAAAAAAAAAAAAAAAAAAAAAAAAAAGGTAATAAAAACACGACGGTATTTGAGTAAAACTTAAAAATACTTGTATGCACTTTTTATACCATCTGTCAATAATTTTTTTTTTATAATTAAAATTATTCAAAATTTATATATGTATCAAAGAAACAGGACACGACTGAAATTGATATTTTTCTGCAAGAATTTACATACAAGTTTATCTACGAACAAAACCCCCCAAAAAAAATACCCTTCCGAGGTAATTAAGGGTAAATAACCCGATGAAATTATATACCCCGGTTATCGTAAGAATAATATCTACACAGGCAAAAATTTTAATAAAAATCAACGCGTCAGCGTTCTCACTATGCAAACAAATTACGTACTACGTACGTAACCAAGTACGTATGTACGTGGTGGATATGTATGTATGTATCAGAGAGACTACCTATACGAACTCGTGTGTCTGTGTATCCACTTTAGACGTACCTATCTACGTATCTACGTACCTACGTTACGATTAGAATCGTTAATTTATCAAAATTCGACAACTGATAAGACTTCTGTAAGGTGATTTTAAGAGAATTAAAAATACGCGACAATAATGCACCTAGATAGCGTGTATAATATGGTAAACCTGGTCGTCGATATAGGTATAGGTACATGTATACGAAAAGGAAGAAGAAAAATACTCGCCGATATGATAGACTCGTTGTCAGGCTACATAATAACCCGTACAATTAAAATATTGTAAACGTCTGCATATTATTTACATAGTCTGCGTGCTATTCGCATTGTACTAGCATTATCGGTTCGCTTTGACGTCAAAAGTATGACAAATATTTCGCGTACGTAATGCTGCGTCCGCCTATTTATCTTTTGAGTGCAGTTATGTGTGGGTTTTTCTCCTTTTTTTTTTTTTTTCAAATACCAATAGCTGCACAGATCTAAATAAGTATCCGCACGAAAATTATGTAATATGTAATGTAAAAAGTCTCGTCGAAAACTGTACCAAAGAATACGACTACAGGTATAGGCAGAGGTATACGTAAGTCTTTGCGGATGAGTCATCAGCCCATGTTACCTTTTCATCCTATTGGCTGTAGAATCTACATTATGTTATCTTTACGCTGGGCTAACCGATGGCAAGGTACCCGAGGTACCTACTTTTCGCCTTCCCCTTTCCATCCATGCTACGGGGAGGGTGTTGAAAAACTGGTATTTGAACGTTCTTCGTCGTCGTATAATAATAATAAGGCGTATAAAGGTACAGGTATCTTTTCTTTATATTTACACCGTGTATAGAGAGGGATTGATCAGGTGCCCGAGATGTAATTTCCTTCATTCGATGAAAACACATACAGAGGAATTTTTCATTCGGTTTTGTATTATTTTACACGATTTTTCGAAATCGTTTCCTAAACACCTATAGCTAAAGTAGTAGGTACGAACGTTTCAACAAAAGTGCATTCTCGTTGACTATATATTTCAGTGATGAAGCGATTTAACTCGACTCGACATAAATCGTGAAATTTTCAACTTAAAATTACCAATTTCTTGAATTTTTAAATCAGCTCTATCGAAGCGAATTAGGTTTCAAAACTTGGGATCATATTTTCAGGTATTTTTCACGTTAAAAAAAAAAAATTGAAATCGTTAGTAAAATATCCGCTCCTACTTCACGTTATAGAAAATTTTATCCTAAAATTCGATAACAATTTCATTCGATATTTCTCCCCTTCGGCTTTCGAACGAACAACAGATAAAGAATACCAACGAAAATCCGTTCAACACAGCCATAAAATAAATTCAAACAGATCCGCAGATCTGTCGCGAAAAAATGTAAATATTTTCAGCAACTATTGAGGTCATTTGTATCGAGAAGCTACTCGTAGTAAAAAAATTCCAAATATTTCAAAGCCAAGGATACGTATAGAAAAGAGCAGTCACCAGTGCGATGTTTCACCGAAAGTATAATAATTCTTTTATCGCGCACCTATGTTTTTGCCAAATTAGAAGACATTTATTTTTTTTTTCCAACGGCAACATAATAGCGAAGGAAAAAAAAAACGATATCGAACCAATGCGTATCCCATGAGGAGTATATTTTAACATGGTCGTATATAACACGAGGAATTTCACGTCCAAGGCTATAGATAAATAGGTAAAACTTCGCCACAGTTGAACTCGTCCGCAATACGAACCATTTATAACCTAAGTAAAATACAATCCAATACTCGAGTAAAGAATAAGAAAAAAAAAAAAAAAATTAAAAAAAAACAACATGAAGAAGAAGAAGAAAAAAAAAGAAAAGAAATCAAAAGACACAAGAATGCTAAGACATTCTTGGCATAACGCGATTAAAAAAACCACATATTATTATTACGAGTGTTGGATGTATTATCACTATGCATTTACGTATGTATCTATCAGTAATACTGCTGGAGTATAGGATATGATGGAGAAATAAGGTGTATACGAACCTCGTACATGGAAAAGCACGTGTCAACGAATGGTTTAATTTCTTAGTAAACGTTTTAAGAAACTGCATTAATTGGCGGCGAAATTTTCAAGTCAACTGGATAAGGTATACGTTAAAATTACGCTGCTCGGAAACATGATTACGCGAACGGTATCATTGTCGACGTAGCGAAGTTATACGATTATTACAATGTACCTAGGATACTACTGTATCGTCTGTAATCGTATGATTAATCCCCACCTTTTGCCAGCCGGGAAATTTACCATCACTATAGGTGCATTCGTCATTAATATTTATGAAACATATTTTTGAGGGAAGAAACAACAACAAGCCGATTGACGTAGTATACGATATCGGCACGTGCGTGTGGCGCTATAAAGTAATTAAAAATAGGTAAAATCTTTGCGCCTCGTGCAATTTTTCGTTGATGTTGTTGTTGTTGTTGTTATTGTTGCGCACAAACGATGACCAAGGTTTACGAACTAGGTCTACGAAAAAATTAACGATTTTTCGAATTTATCGCGTAAAAAAATGTATCGATTTTCAGGGCCTCAAAATCGACTATTATCGAGGATAATGATACAGAACGTCATTAGTGGTTGAATTACGAAAAAGCAAATCAATTTTTTTCACGTATGATTCATGCAAAAAAAAAAAGTAGTTAGCGGTTTGTCGAATAAAATTTCGTGGGTGTGAGATTTTCTGTACGACTATTGGCGCTTAAATTTTTCATTTATAAGTTACGTCACAGTCGCAGGTACGAAGGGGTCCCAAAAAAATACGACTTAGTCGAATTGTTCATCGATGATTGTACGCAGCATTACACAGAAGCAGACTTTTATAATATATTCATTATTCATATTTCTTTTACCACGGTTCACGCTCCAGAAGATGAGGCTTACGCTGATCAAATTTTCAGCTTTTGGCTTAACACAAAATGTAAAAATACCATTCGTCTTGTATTACGTGTACTTAAAAAGCAACAGTAAACAACACACGTCAAATTGAAACCATACATAAAACATTTTTTTTTTTTTTTGATTAAAAATATACCGTTGAAAAGATTAAGCACCTGTAGGCAAATTTTAAATTTATTATTTGTAAATATTTTTTCAAAATGTTGCCAAAATTTGAAAACTTAACTAAGGCAGCCAGAAATTTGGATTTAATAGCTCTTTAACACGCTTCACCCAATTAAGTATTATTTTCCCTATTTTTCATCGAAGATAATTAAATAACAATATTCAAATGAGATGTAAATTTTTTATGCAAAGCAGTAAATCTTATAAATAATATAAATCCTAAAATGATGAAGATGCACTATTGAATGAGATTTCTGAGAAGACCTGGAAAATGTACGACCCAGCGCCACAAAATCTATATCTGAGAAACACGAGAGCTAAAATTTTGTACAATTTTTATGTGTCGATAATTGACTCTAGAGGAAACTGACTCAGTTTACCAGTATTTTCTCCATGTTTCGGTGAGTTTGTCCAATCTTGAGAGTAGGACAAGTAGAGCTGGATAATTTCCTTCTAACCGGAAACAAAGCTAATCCGGATATTTGTTTCGAATACCCAGATGAAACGAGTGCAAAGTTATATACCAGTAAGTATTTACCCAAGTTCCAAGTGGTAAAATGACGTCAAGTTTCAAACGATTTGAGTGAAGTTTAAAGGATGTTCTTTATACTTTTTTTTTTTAACCAGAGGAGAGAGAAAACAGGTTAATTATGGAGTGAATAGTAAAAAGAAAGCATTGTAAAATGATGCTTTTTTCCTAATCAGCATTGACGGTTGGTAGGGTTCAATGGGGCTAAAAAGTCGAAATACTCATTTTGGAGGGGTATTATGCAAGGAACAAACTCTAAAAATCAGAAAAATCTACCAAAAAAACACATACTTAGAGCTGTGAGGGGGTGAAATGGAGCTGGTTGGAAAGTGGAGACCCTCAAAAGGCACATCTAGGGTCCCTACTACATGTACACATTCCTAGCTCAATTAGGGAGGGGGGGAGTAATACGAGGAATCTCAAAAAACTTCAAAAATGAGAAAAACCAATAAAAAACCCACTTTTTTGGGGCTGCGAGGGGGTGAAATGGAGCTGAAAAGTGGAGACCCTCAAAAGGCACATCTAGGGTCCCTACTACATGTACACACCTAATTTCAAATTCCTAGCTCAATTAGGGGAGGGGGAGTAATACGAGGAATCTCAAAAAACTTCAAAAATGAGAAAAACCAATCAAAAACCCACTTTTTTGGAGCTGGAAGGGGGTGCAACAGAGCTGAACAGTCGAAACTCCCAAAAGGCACAACTAAGGCCACAACTAAATGTACACACGAAATTTCAACTTCCCAGCTTAATTTAGTGGAGAGATAGGAGGGGAACAGCCCTTTTTCAATGTCAAAAAGAGTGAAAATCCTCATATGTCTCCTCCTAATTGACTTAAGAGGTCGGCATCTGGACCCCTACAAAAGGTACATACCTCAATTCAATATCTTGGCTCAATTTGAAGGTGAGTTATGCGAGGAACAAACTCAAAAAATAAGAAAAAACTTCAAAAAAACACATTTTACTGAAAGGTCGAGACCCTCAAAAGGCACACCTACAACCCCTACTAAATATACACTGCAATTTTAAACTTCCCAGCTCAATTAGAATGAACGATAGAGGAGGAACAGCCTTTTTTCAGTGTCAAAAAGGGCTAGAAATCCTCATATCTCTCCTCCTAATTCACTTAGAACGCTGATTTATTGCTAATGAATTGACTTAAAAAGGAATAATTTGTAAGACTTCAACCCCTCAGGATCCCCTCTCCCAAATTAGGGCAGAACTAAATTTTGATCCAATGTCATTCCAACCTCGGAATATTATGTGACCCTCCAATCGAAGCCTATTCTGCAAACTTGATTAATTTTGGTCAGTATCGAGCTGAGCAAACAATTTTTTTGTCTCGGGAAAATAGTCATAATGGTCTTCCAGAATCTCAAAACGGTTTTCGTTGATATCCCCTCTCAAACGTAACGCCCTGGTTTTCATTGACAATATGACATAAAAGAGACTCAGGATATAAAACCATAAATTACAAAAAAACACACCAACGACTATTTACTAAATTTGGAGCCACCAATAGCTTCTTCCTTAATTGACGAGGTGGTTGATTTCTAGAAAGGAAATACAACTTTTACTTCCGTATCGATTGGCTCAAACACGAATAATTTTGGAAATTTTAGCCCCTCATCACCCCTTCACCCAAATTACATCATAACTGAATTTCGATCCAAGGTCATCGCCACCAATATGCATCAAATCGTCGCCAATCTAAAACTATTGGTCGATATAGGGCCGAGTAAATTATTTTTAGTACAGGCGAGAGAAGAGGGGTGGGGGATAATAAAATAGAATGGAATAAATACCTGACATGGCCTAAAATTGATGTAATGGTCTTCTCGGAACCCAAAACGAATTCTATTGATACTCCCCTCTTCTTTTCATCCTCTATTGATCGATAGACTTTAATAGTCTGGTTTAAATTAATAATATGACCCGAAAGATGAAGCCAAAAATTTTCTAGGTTGTAAATATTATGATCAGTGGCCCACCTAAAGTGTTGGCTACCACGGCTATAGAGCCCCTTGGGCATGAAAAAATTGGAATTTTTCCGCATTAACGCTGAATTTAATAGCTAAATCGTTAAAAACGCATCACTATCTTAATGAGATTTCAAAATTTAAAACCCAAACTCAGGGAAATGTACTTCTCACATCATCCTCGCTGCGTTCGAGACTTCAAGTTAAGCTCCTCCATTAAAAATTTCTGGGTGCACCCTTTATTGTGATGACAGTGATTATGATTGGTGGAATGGGGGGGGGAGTAGAGGAGAGGAAAGTAATGAAGGACGATGAAGAATGAAGAAAGGTTGAGACAATCAAAAAATGGTACGTCCTAATAACACTACAAGCCAAATTCTAGCTACAGTTCCTAAATCAAAAGGTTTTGAGTTGTAATACTGAATTTGGTTTTCAAGGTCATGTGACATCGAAATATAATATTTCTCCTTTATTATGGAATGAAGATGTTGAATTTTAGAATTTATATATGCGACACAGTTGTTTGATCCATTTAATCGATAAGTTTCAGTTTTGAGATAAATTTTGAACGAAGGTAACCTATTATTCATTTTCATTTACTCCCGAAATCCTTTCAAAGGAAAGAGTCTGATTAGGTAAACATTTTCTATCAGGAGTCCTAACCACGATTGTCGACAGTCCGACAAGTCATGCAAATCACTAATACCAAATTTTCAGTTGTAAATGACTGAAAATGACGAAAATGATTTTTAAAGAAAATTTCGATCTATCAGCGAACTGGTGATTTTTCATTATCACTAAATCTGACATGACAACTAGCACAGGTACAAGTAGAATGACATGAGACATGACTGCTAACTCGAATGGTGGACTTAAGTGCGATTACCACACGAAAAAAATTAATTTCTTTATTAATAGCCCCTGCTTATAAACACGTTGTCATTATGATTATACTAACACTTAAATTCTCTCATTAGCGACTAAAATAATTCCAAAATCCGAAATCAATTCACCAACATTTTCCGATACCAACTTCGTCAATCCCTTTCTAAAAATTTTCAGCTTCGCATCGTCCACTCCCTCTTCTCGCAATAAACTTTTTCAAGTTGTACCACATGGCAGACTATAAGTTGCCGGCCGGCTGTGGCACATGAGAAACCTTCGGAGAGTATTTTCAAACGGTACTTTCCCCATCGCAATCCGATACTCAGTAAATGTAAAATCAAACTCGATTCTTGATCATGAAAAAAAATTCGCAGCTTTCGAATTCGGCTTAACAGGTATGTATAAAACGATCAAGCTGAATTTTACAAGAAACTTCGTCGAGACGAGGTAATTCATCAAACCATACGAAGCGCACGTGTAGAGAGAACGATTCAAAAAAAATCCACCGAATTTCTCAATGGGAACAAAAAATGGAAATGCAAAAATATTTCGCGCACCTGTACTCGTACTTACTCGTGTCAAAATGAATGGCAAGCCAGACATCGTGCGATCAGGTCGCCGTCGGAGTGAAAATGAAAAAAACTGAGCCATTTAGCGAGAAATTTTTTTCACCTTGGAATCGACGTTGGAAGACAGCCAATTTGATGACAAATGATCTTACAGTTTTACACATTCGTTATAATTACTTATGTGCTTCTACATATGAAATTCTGTAAGGATGAGAATTACACGGTAAGAAGTGGAAAAGGTTGTAAGAGTTATTTTATCGAAAAAGAGTGCAGAGTAACCCGAGTTAATTTTCTAGCATGCGTAAAGCACTTACAGTCTCGCATAGATTAGAGCAAACAAAACTTGTAAAAGAAAGGCAATAGTTCGGCGTCTTGGCACAATTATTTCTTTTTCGGTTTCTACAAATGTCCTATTCAATACTTGAAGGAGCAATTCCAAAGAATGTACTGACTGGTGCTGAGGAATAGGAACGAAATAAGTCGAGATTACTCAACGCAAAAGTTACAAACATTCGAGTGTTTGAATAACTCCTCGTTCTTCTGATGATTACTATTTAGTGATTATTTCGCTAGTTGAATACTTTCATCGTGACCTTGAATAAGAACGACAGAATGATATCTACGATTACTATTGAGCATCCATTCCTTTGTTTCGTTTAATTTGTATAAAATTCTGGTACCGGTTCGACACTTAAATCCATTACTAACTTTGATAACAAAAACACTACAAATCTTACATTACGCACGTCTAATGGGTATATATTTTCGATGATAATTTTCAAACCATTCTTTAGAGAACTGCACGACTAATCGAACTTTCGAACCACAAATCAGTTAGGTATACTATACAAAACTATGTGCAAAATTCATACCTAAAATCATCGTGATCTTCTTCGTATTTGCAATAAAACGATTCGTCGAAAGAAAAAGTACATCTTTTCGATTCGGAGTCACTACCCGGTGTCAACATCGTCGTCGTTTCTGTATCTAATTTAATTCAACACAATCACACACACAAAGTTACTATGGCGGAAACTCACAGGTAATCTCGCGATACTTAATTAACGATCAACATCGAAAACAAAAACACATATTCGCACTATTCTTGACGAAAAACGCAAATTTTACCGGCTTATAATGCGCCAACAACAACATGAACAAAAAAACACATTACACCCGTACGAAGAAAAAACACTTGGGCGACATCCTCGTGGAGTCGCACATCACGGTCTGGGTCTAGTCTTTCGGAACTTGGGAAACAACTTACCCTCTTCGAACGAGCGCAACTCGCGTACACATTCTCGACATCACGAACGCCATTGGCTAAACGACATGACGTCACGAAACACGTACGCGGGGAATCGCTGCTCAGCAACCGTGCACGATATGGAAAGGGGATTAAACTCGAGGAAAGTGTTCCTAAAATGTTCGACCTGCCGATCAATAAAAAGAGAAAATTTTGCGGGAGGGTTATAGTGCCCTAGTGGAATTCATGAATGGTTATACACCGATATCATGTGCTCTTCGGGGGTAGTCAAATCGATTTACCAAAAATTATATTTATTTGCCATGTTCGGAAATTTCGCGCCATTTTAACGTCTACTGCGTTATACCGTGCGGACTTTACGCAAAAAAATCGATGGATTCCCGGAAATATATGGTATTTTCAATATAGTGAACAACGTTACATAACCTTGGGCTTGGCGCTTGGCTAACTTTTGTGGGCAGGGGTCGTGTGGGAAATTCTCAGAAAAATGATGTTTTCTCAACTTGTTTTCTTATACTTAGGTATATACTATACATATATTTTTTTCATCGTTAAATTACCTTCGTAAAAGCTGAGTCGTATTTTTTGTAAAAAAATTAAAATCTGCAATTTAGTTTAATATTGAAAATGACCAAAGTTAGTGTTGACGTTGATTTTTTTTATTTTTATTACAAAAAAGAAAACAACTAAGACGAATATCATTTTCTTAGATGTGAAATACAAAATGGCCACAATCTGTTCGAATATCGAATTCTAGGAAATACATTATACCTACAAAAGTAGATAAAGCAAACGGACAATGGTGATTTCTAAACTAGCTGCCGTTATCATTGTTATCCCTTTTTATTGTTGAGCTAAAAGCTGCGAATAATGTATACCGAATGTATCCCGAACAGTGTAGACACATCTGAAAAAAGTTGATATTATTTATCAAACTACATAAAAATTCTTCTTATTTTTGATTTTCATTTCTCTGATGCATCTATTTAACAGCGAAAAATAATACGTATTTGAAATGAAGTCCAGTACACAATTGTAAATGTTTCATGGGATATAAATTTAATTTTAAACAATCGTTATTAGCCTAATTTTCTACGTCTTATTGTCAATGAAAACCAGACCATTACAGTCTATCGACCTACGGCGTATGAGGGATGAATACCAACAAAACATTAAGACCATTTTTGGCCATGTCAAATATTTATTTCACCCCCCCCCCTCCACATTAAAATCATATTTTATGCTTAATATTGACCAAAATCGCTTTAATTCGGTCAATCGGCTCAGTTTGGCGACCGATTAAATATATATGAGTGAGGATGACCTTGGATCAAAATTCAGTTATGCTCTAATTTGGAGGAAGGGGTGCTGAGAGCCCAAAAACGCAAAAATTGTTTCTTTTTGAGCCAATCGATAGAAGATTCAACGTTGTATGATATATCCAAAAATCAACTTCCTAGGGCAATTAGGAGGGGTGATATGAGGTTTTGACCATGAAAAAGAGAATTCCTTCCCTAACTCCCCACCACATTAACTAAAAAAATTGAAATTTGGTATGTACATTTAGTAGTGACTTTAGATATGTTTTTTGGTAGTTTCAACGTTTCAGCTTCATTGCATCGCCTCACAGCCTCTAAAATGTATTTTTATGGCGGGTTTTTTTTTTTACCAAATACTAAAATCATTTACTTTGCTCGATATGGTTAAAATTCGCTTCAATTCGGCCAATCGACTCAGTTTGGCGGCAGATTAGATATATATGAATGGGGATTACCTTGGGTCAAAATTCAGATATGTCCAAATTTGGGGGAAGAAGTACGGGGGGCCAAAAATGCAAAAATAGTTTCTATTTAAGCCAATTGATAGAGGATCTTAAAGTTGTATAACATATCCAAAAATCAATCTCCTAGGTCAATTACGAGGGGAGATACGAGCGAGTTTTTACCTTTTTCTTGAAAAAGAGCTGTTCCTCCCCTATCTCCTCGTCAAATTAAGCCAGGAAGTTTAAATTTCGTATGTAGACTTGGCAGAAGTCTAGATGCGCCTTTTGACTCCTCAGCTTCATTGCACCCCCTCACAACCCCATATATGTGGTTTTTTGGTCAGGTTTTCTTATTGTTTGAGTTTGTTTCCCGCATAACTCCCCTCCAAATTGAGCTAGCAAGTTGTAATTTGATATTAGTGATGGTTCCAGATGTGCTGTTCGGCGGGTCTCGACATTTGAGCCCCCAAAGCACCCTCTCACAGACCTAAAAATGTGGTTTTTTGGTCGTTTTCTATTTTTTGAGTTTGTCCCTGGCATAACTCCTCTTCAAATAGAGCTAGGAACTTGAAATTTGGTATGTACATTTAGTAAGGGTCGTAGATGTGTGTTTCGGCTCTCACAGACCTAAAAATGTGGTTTTTTGGTCAGGTTTTCTTATTTTTTGAGTTTTTTATTCGCATAACTTCCTTCCGAATTGAGAGCTACGATGCTGAAATTTGGTAGGTACATTTAATAGGGACCTAAATAAAGAACTTATTATCCTAAATAAGCCATATGGTACAAGGGTAACAGGCTTAAGGTTGCGCAATAAACTAGCCCCACCAACTTTAATGAAAATGGGGACATATAATTTTTAAAAAAGGCCCTAGATTTGCCTTTTGGGGGTCTCGACTTTTTGGCCCTATTGCACTCCTTTACAGCCCCAAAGATGTGTTTTTTTGGTTGATTTTTTTTTTTTAGTTAGTTCCTCGCCCAACTCGCCCTCAAATTGAGCTAGGAAATTTTAGTAGGAGGCCCTAGATGTGCCCTTTTGGCGGTTTCGACTTTTTAGTCTCATTGAATCCTTAACCTCTGCTACCATTAATGCTTTTTTTCAATTCTTATGATTTTAATATGCCACGAAAATCAGGCTAGATTTTTTTTAATTTTATTATTTGAATATTAAAAAATATTCAACGTCTATAAAGTTGGTACAGAGTTTTTTGGACAATAACTTAAAAAATAAAATAAAATAAAATTAGTAACCTCTGCCCTACTATTGTCACTTTATTGTTATTCTGGCAGGTCGTTTATTACTGAAGTCTGAAAGTTGATGAAGTATGTTACTGTTATCAGGTGCAAATATGATAAATGAAATTTGGATGCAAATTTGAATGACATGTTCAATGTGTACTCAATATCTACCATTAATAATCTTGACACTAGCCAAAAGTGTTCAAATACCAAAATAAGATTTCTACTTTCAATTTCAAGAATACAAGTATAAAAAAAAAATTGTTTACCCATGTCTTTTATTTATTTGAATTTGAATTTTTTTGTTTGTTTATTTTATGCATAAAATATCATCAATCACAACAGCTGAGAACTACATTTGCTCTATTTTAAAATTCAAATGGTTCGCGTTTATCTTTTTATTTTTAGTACTACTGCAGGTATTTTGTTTTTATACCAAGAACTAACTCCTCATCCAGTAATCCTCCTTCTCTTCCTACAGGTATAAATCTTTTTTTCCATATATCTACGTTTCTTATTATTGTATACTTGTATTTGTAGTTTTGTATATTATGTGCCTACTATTGTGTGTACAGTGTAGAGGTATCTTTAACGGTGTGATTGCCACTGACTGAAGAAGTGGGGTAAAATGACGTGTCTAAAAGAAGGTATTCTTGTTTTCATATGTAGTAGCACTATACCAACTGCGGAGCGCGGTTCTTGCGGAAAGTATTACGAGTAAAAAGCAAGTAAGATGCATTTACACGACTCCAGTCAATTGCGTAGGTTTAACTATGGCCTTACATTAGCTTGACTCAGATAAAAAGCAAAATCTTTTCTCCCTTGTTCATCATTCATTTAGTTACATGTATCCAAATCATAGTAGTATGGAAATTCCCTCGAACCTTTTGAAAGGTATCACAAATTCATTCTAACCAACTCTCACTTCTCGCTTGTAAATTACATTCACCCTCAAGCCACCTGATCTGCTCCAGTACACGCATCACATTATACCTTGGCCTTGATAATTTTACGCGTTCAGTGTAAAAAGTTTGCTCCAATCATAAGCCAGGGCTTCTCAGTTCAACTAGAAGTGAAAAACGTTACCATATAAACGAATGGGAAATTCATTAAAAGTGAGACATTACTGCAATGTATACGCTTATCATTTCTATTGTAGGTACATAGGTAAAAATAAGAGAAAAAGCATCGCCAGCCTGATTTTCGTGACACATTACAATGAAGAAAACTAGAAAGCGATGCTTTTTTCCTCATCTACATCGCAGGTAGGAAGAGTTCAATGGGGCTAAAAAGTAGAAACTTCCAAAAGACACATCAAGGGTTCCTACAGACAAGATGAGTTATGGCAGGAACAGCCTCCAAAAATTAGAAAAATCAACCAATAAACCACATATTCATGGCTGTGAGGGGGTGCAGCGGAGCAGAAAAGTCGAGACCCCTAAAAGGCACATCTGGACCCCTGCAAAAGATACATACCTCAATTCAACTTCTTCGCTCCATTTGGAGGGGAGTTATGCAAGGAACAAACTCAAAAACTAAGAAAAAACGATCAAAGACCAACATATTAGGGGCTGTAAAGGGGTGAAATTGGGCTGAAAAGTTGAGACCCCCAAAAGGCTCACCTAGAGCCCCTACTTAATGTACATAACTAATTTCAAGTTCCTAGCTCAACTTGGGAAGGAGTTATGTGAGGAAAAAACTCAAAAAACTCCAAAAACTAAAAAAAAACAATAAAAAAAAATCACTCTTTTGGAGGTGTGAGGGGGAGTAATGAAGCTAAAAAGTTGAAACCCCAAAAAGGCACATCTAGAGCCCCAACTGAATGTACATGTCAAATTTCAACCTCCTAGCTAAATTTGCGAGGAGATAGAAGAGGAACAGCCCTTTTTAGGGTAAAAAAGGTGAGAAACCCTCATATTTCCCCTCTCAATAGACTTAAGAGGTTTATTTTTGAATATGCTATACGACATTTGATTCTCTTTCAATTAACTGAAAAAAGGGGCAATTTTTGTGTTTTTAACCCTTCAGCACCCCCCTCTCTGAAAATAGGACAAAACTGAATTTTGACCCAAATTTATCTTCACTCATATAAATCTAATCCGCCACCAAACTGAGTCGATCGACCGAATTGGACCAATTTTGGTCGGTATCGAGCGAAGTAAATGATTTTAACGTTTGGGAAAAAAAATAAAAAATAAAAATCTGACATGGCTAAAAATTATCTTAATGTTCTTCTTGGGTCCCAAAACGGATTTTGTTGATATTCTGCCCCTCATCCACCATTGGTGAATAGACTGTAATAGCCTGGTTTCCATTGATAATATGACAGAAAATCAGGCTAAAAAATTCCACTTGCCGGCGTCATGTCAAATGATCAATCATTTTGGTAGGTCCTAGAGGTGCATTCGGTGGGAGCGGGAAACAATATGGAATTAGAACAGGAGTAATTTTTTTTTTTTTTGACAATGGCAAGATGACAGAACTTTGCCCTATGGTTCCACTCATACAGTCATAGATAGCAAATTGTTAATGAAAACGTATGGTGTGGTATGGTATGGCATCGTATCACATGGCATCGCATTGCACAGGTATAGCTACAGAGTACAGACAATCAAGGTGTAATTTTCAACTTTTCATGCGGTTAGGCGAGCTGACAACCATCCACCCATATAGGAAACCTGTGTAATATGCCATATGTTTTTTCATTCGAATGAATATTTCAACAGAACAGTAAGACTTCACATGTCAGCAGTTGGGATGTCGATACCTATAACGTGCGATATCTCGACTGAAAATTTTCTTCAACGATTTTTGCTTCATTTGCTGATTGAAACTTTTCAAAAAAAAATTTTGCGCCTACTGGTGATTGAAAGTTTTTAAATAGAACACGAGTGAAGGTAAATCACTGGCAAAGACAAGTGATGTATTTTCAATCCATATAACAGAACTACGGAGCAATATTTCTGTGATTTTTCTCTAAATCATCTACTTTCATTTGTTACATCTTCGGAATCACTATTCTGATTAAAAATATTGCTAAAAAAAATAGATAACAAATCCATCAAAATTATTTCTGCTTTAAATTTTACCATTTTTGCAGTCTTTGTTTGGCAGCTGGCTGAGTGTGGGTAGTTTTAAAATTATCAACGGATAAAGACGCACAATAATTTATTCACAAATTGAAATAAAAAAACTGTTATACTTTCCTACTATCTTATTGAATAAATAGATAAAGAACAATAAGAAACGATACATTCTAAAGGTAAGTCACTCAATCTGATCAAAGTGCTTGTGGAGCAATGTTTCCGATTTTGTCTTTGTGGGATAATGCGGGCACTGCAAACCCATATCGTGCCACCACTTCTAGCAACGAGGACAGCCCCAACACAGGTGTTGAGGCTGCCAATGGATGGCTAAATCCATTCTGTTGAACAGCCAAATGCGCCTGTCTGATCGATCCCATTTCTGCGTCTGAAACAGAAAAAAAATTGTCACAGTTCAAATTTGCTTTTGCTAACCAACAGCATCTGCTTTTTAGGTGTAAATCGCTTCCAATAACTTGAGAAAATTTTTTCAAGTTTCCAGCTTAGGGAAGGGAGATCCTACAAGTCTCCTTCAAAGTTTTCAAAGTGAATTCTAAAGTCATTTTTATGATCCTAATTTTTTTTAAAAGTTTCACAACACACAACACCCACCTCCCTCCACAGTATCATCATATTCACACCAAGATTGAAATTAATCGGTCGGATTGAAGAATAAAAAAAATTATACATAAAAAAGGCTAAAAATTCAGAAGAATAAAAAACGAATAAAATTTTAAAAAAGCATTACTTCCCGATACTTTTTTAGCCTGATCAACACAAGAATGGAAAAATTCTGATCTGCATTGCAGGTAGGAAGGGTTCAATGAGGCTAAAAAGTAGAAACCCCCAAAAGACACATTAAGGGTTCCTACAGACAAAATATACCTAATTTAAACTTCCCAGGTCAATTAGGAGGGGAGTTATGCGAGGAACAAAGTCAAAAAAAAACTATCAAAAAAGCACATATTAAAGGCTGTGCAGGGGTGAAATGGGGCTGAAAAATCAAGATCACCAACTCTTTCGAAATACAAAATGTTACTTATTGCTTTGGTTGTCCTGCATGTCGCTGTCGCTGAACCTCCGTGGTCTCGTCATTTTCTTATCTGAAAAACAAATAAAATTTTTTCGATTAGTACATAGGTCAACACACGTCAGTACACTATTGCTCAATATTGGAGTTGGACAACCTTACAAAATAGCGGCATTTTGATTAACAGGAGTCTGAAATTTCATACTTTTTGAGAATCTCCTGCTCCAAATTGAAGGATTGACTTGCCATGTACTTGAAATTCATCATTATGTATTTTGCATACAATCGTGTTTCATAGGACCTTTGAATTTTAATCTAAAAATTATTAAGTAAATACCAGTTTTAAGAGTTTGAACGTTATAAAATGAAAAAAAAAAAAAAATATTCCATTGATACTTTCTTGCTTTGAAAAATATACATTATACCCATTTTAAGCATATTTAAATTGAAAAATGCAAAACTTTGTACTTTTGAAGTCTTTTTTTAACTAAAATAATGAAATTATTAGGGGGCTCCGCTCCCGGAGTCAGTCCGCAGTCCCAACCCCTGGCTCGCACCCTTGCTTTTAACTCCCTTTCTGCGTATTCACGTTCTCCCAATGGGTAACACTACTCGTTTTGACATCTCGTTTTCCACTTTCTTTTTTAGGTCATCTAACGCAATATTTTTTTGCAAAAACAGGTTACTTGTGATTATGGAATAATTTCCTCAATTTCAGGGCTGGAAAACCGAAGAAATTTAGTTTTGGCTGATTTTTGGGTTTTTTATTCCTCAAGTTGACATGCGACATATCAAAATACTCGTAATATTGAGCTAGGAACTCAATGCAGAAAATTGACCAACAATATAATTAAAATCAAATTGGATAAAAAACCAGAATTATAAAAAAAATATTGGAAAATTAGTGATGAAGGACAAAAAATCGTTGAAAATCATTGAAATTTTGGTAAAAGTTAGACAAAAAAAAAGTCAAAAACACCGAAAATTGAGCTAAAATTGAAAAAAAAGTGAAAATTAACGTAAAATATGAAAAAGTTGTTATAATTTAATTAAAACTGCGTAAATAATTGACAAAAATTGTTGGCAATTTCACATTTGGTTTACAACATTTTTTCGTGATTTTTAGTCAATTGTCGGGGAATTTCAACGATTTTAGGCCATTTTTCACTCACTTTACAATATTAATTCGTAATTTTCGACAACATTTCGATGATTTTCAACGATTCATGTGTTAATACATATGCAAAGTGTAGGTAAAAAGCTTCTAAATATCATTTTCAATCCAAAAAGATGGGAAAGATGGGAAAGATACGACTGAAATTTGTGATTTGGAAAAAAATCAAAAATTCTACCAATGTGGTGTCTTGATTATAATAGTATTTCCTTTGAGAAGGAATTGGTAACAACCACCAGTGAAATTTTCAGAAATTTTTTATACATAGGACGGGAGAGGGAATTTTTTGAAGTTGATTATACTATAAATATGTTTTTTTTTTTAATATCAATGTTTTGCCGCATACAGAAGTGGTGCCATCCTGCCACTACTATGCTGAGAACCTTTCAAAGATGAACTTGAGATCTATCTGCAATTCAAAAATATTTTGGGAAGAGAGTGTATATTTTTGAATTTAAAATATTGCCATAGATTTTGATTTTTTTTCAACTTTTAATTTTCTG
The DNA here is from genome assembly GCA_900060175.1 of Ferrisia virgata. Lineage (NCBI taxonomy): Eukaryota > Metazoa > Arthropoda > Insecta > Hemiptera > Pseudococcidae > Ferrisia > Ferrisia virgata. The sequence continues at coordinate 132,793 of FIZR01029627.1, forward strand.
TTCAGTTGTTTAGGGTCTAGTTCTAATAAGACAATGAGTAATTTTAAAATAAAGACTCTAAAACCACCTACGGTGGAGCTTTACAAAATTTTTCTATACACAAAAAAGGAGTGAAAATTTTTAAATTTGAAAAATTATCAGACCCTATTTTATTTTTTTAATTTACATTTTTTGCTGAGTCTTACAGAGATGATGCCGCATTGCCCCCATAGCAGTAGATATTTTCAGGGAGGGATTTCAGAGAAAAGAAATTATCAAAATTTTTCTATGAATAGGAAAAAAAAAATTTATAGACCGAAATACTGTGTTACCAAGAACTTATTTAAGATGGGACTTCGTGTTTCGCGTTTTTTTTTCATTGCATACTTTTTTTTTTGCCAAAGGCAAAGTTTTCAAGAGAAATGAATTTTGCGTTATTTTCTTGTTTTAAGGTCGTAAATGAAAAATAATTGCGCGTATTTCAAGGAATAATGTTAATTTGAAGTAATGGAACAGTTGAATCCATTTGAAGTTAGCTGTTTTTTTAGGAAATTTCAGCCATGTCGGTTCCACTGGAAGTTTCTCTGCAGGATTTCTTGAAAACGACTGAACGAAATTCGATGAATTTTGAATATGTTGTTGAAAACAGTACCCCTGACACGTGTACAGAGTCTTTTTTCGAATTTTTTACTTTAGATCCAAATTATTCGAGTTTGAAGAAGCTCGGAAAAAGTGTTCTCGTTTGGCATGATAATATTCTCGCTAGGTGAAAAAAATCCAAAAAAGGGCTCTGTACATGTGTCGGGGGTACTGTTTTCTACAACAAATTCGAAATTTATCGAATTCCGTTCAGCCGTCTTCGAGGAATCCTGCAGAAACTTCTAACAAAACTGATATGATTGAAATTTTTCAAAAATGGCAAAAATTCCGATTCAGCATCTTTTCAAGTGGATTCAACTGTTTTATTATTTCAAACTAACGTTATTCTCAGTATTTCGCTTAATTTTTTTTTTTTTTTTAATTATCAACTCTCAAACGAGAGAAAATGGAAAAATTCATTTGTCTAAAAAATATTACCTTAAGAGATTGGATATGCTACTTTGCAACGTGAAGTCCCACCTCAACCTTATAGATTCACGCTGTTCTTATTTAGCTCCATTGCAATTTAAAAAGCAGAAAATAACAACCACAACAACAACAACAACAACAACAAACCTTTACAACAAAGAGAAATATATCTTTATTACGTGTACACATTTCAGAAAACAACAACACATGTAATCATCTATTACACATTATGTATTATAACCAATGAAGAAAAAAAAAAAAAAAAAAAAAAAAAAAAAAAAAAAAAAAACCCAAAAAAAAAACCCCAAAAAAAACCCCAAAAAAAAAAAAAAAAAAAAAAAAAAAAAAAAGAAAAAAAAGAACCCAAATCAAAAGCTCACATAAAATCCGCAAAAGAAAACAAAACACTTCTCGAAATAACGTTATTATAATATAAAAGTTACACGTAAACATTTGTAATATAAATAAGAACAAGTCTCAAATTTTTGTAATGAAAATTTAGAAATTTTACAAATACCATACATTTTGTTAAAAATAAACAAGTAATTTTCAATAATAATATATAGCATACATAAAAAAAAAAACCTGCGTTTAAATACAACATGAATTTAACGAGATTTGCAATAATTTGCTAACGGAATCAAACTCGTGTAAAGGCATGATATTTTATTCCATTTTAATACGCTGAACGCAAAATAGATTAAGCATTCTTAAGCATTCGAATGAGAACAAAACTAAGGACAAAATTTTTCGTAAGAGTGAATTCAACTCTACTTCCGGCATTATTTAAGACTTTTTGGGCAAGATTTTCCGAACATATGTATGTATATACTTTCTGTAACAATTTGCCTCTTGTTTATTTATTTACGTAGATAATATAATAACTACAAAAACGTATCGAAAGAAGCGAGGGAAAATTAAACGCACATAATATTTCACACCGAACCGTAGTATAAACGTACTAAAGAAGAGAGAATAATACATAACAAATAGGACAACAGCGGTGATTGGATAAAGCGCGAAAATAAAAAAAGCACAACACAAATTTTCCCCCGAAAAAAAAAAAAGTCGTTACAGGTGAAAAGCAACTAAGTATAGTTGAAATTTTTAGCATTACTCGTTCGCGGCTTCGAGTAAACACTTGACCGTAGATCTCGGTCACAAGCGATCAATTACAGACATCGATTTTTAATACACTTTTATAAATTTCATCATTTCCGTACATATTCGACTATTTCTACTACTTCGTTAATATCACAGAACTGTTTAAACGTTAACTTAATAACAAGAGAGAAAAAAAAACGTATTCGGATTATTTTTTTTTCAAATATCTTGGCATTATTAATGCGTTGATAATAAATGTATATAAATATATGTATAATATGTATACACAATTGTTAAGACAAAAAAAAAAAAATCTATACGTCATTTTACATAACATTTTTTTTTCTTGTTTTGGGAAAACTATTCGCGAGATACAACCTTTCACATCTTTTTCCTCCTTGAAAAAAAAATAATTATACAGCAATAACGTTATTTACAAACGTAATTTTCGAAAATACCAAACAACAAACTGTAATATAACATTTATATCAGCATTTAATGACTGACAAAAAAAATATTTAAATAATAAACAAAAATAATAGTAATAATAATAATAATAATAATAATAAACGAAAAACAAAAAAAAACAACACGTTTGCCCGATTGTTATATCGTAGACTAGGTATACAGAAAAAAAAAATAGAAAGGGTGAGATTTTACACGGTTTTCGGTTACTATTTTATAATCTGTAGTCGATTTTATTAATAATTTATAACACGAGTACCAAATATAAATACGTTATCATAATACACGCGTCGTATTGAAATAATTTTCATTAAATCAAAATCGATTTTAGAAGTTACTGCTCACTTTCGTCTCGTATACTTACATCGAGAAGACAACGAGAACGACTCGTACTCAGTTCAGTTTCGTTATCGCATAAATGTACATTATTCGGGTAACTTCGATAATATTTCGCACATTAATTTTGACGAGGAAAAAAAAAACGAAAAATAGAAAGATAAAGAAAATTAAAAAAGTAAAAATGGATAATTTCCTTCGGATATGCTAATTAACACAAACACACAAACACAGGCACGCACATACACAAAATTTTCGTATGTATATTTACCTACATAACTTAGAAAAAAAAAAAAAAAAACACGATAAACATATTAAAAACGTTAAAAATATCGACGAAAACTGCGAAAATTCCTAAAAAGAAAACATTTGTTAAAGATTCAGTCTTGATGCTCATTAAATGATAGATACCTAGATATTTCATTTTTTTTTTGCTACGAATTTAAGATACGAGTACATCATATTCGCAGCGCACAGTATTCTCGAAACATACGTACGTCGAGCCATTTCGAACATGGCAGCAGAATTTTTTCATTCGCGGTATCTACAATTTTTATTTATTTAATTTTTTTTTCGCAGAATTCGTATCGATGATAAAATTTTTCATTAAATTATTTAAGCATCTGAAATCACAACTATATACATATAATACACATTTTCTCGTATTAATAATTAATTAATGAAAAAGAACACCGTTCAAACCATTCATATCCATCAAATTCTCAACGAATGTATCCTTAAAATTCGCATCATCGAGTCAATATAACAAACATCATTGCCTAGGTATAGAGATAAGACACAATCAAAAATATCAAAATCAAACAAAAACTAAACGAAATGAAAAAAAAAAAAAAAAAAAAAAAAAACAACAA